>JAQFXU010003449.1:0-16194 GCA_034693705.1 Spatulosminthurus flaviceps | reverse complement strand
TTACACTTTCAGAATCTTACACCCTTATGACTCTACGTTGAGTGCAGCAAAAGTTATCTTCATTTTTTACCAAACGCAGGATGTCCGCGAAATGGGTTGTAGGACTAACTGTGCGCTGTCTATGCAAACCTATACTATCAAAAATATACTCTCGGATGTTATAAAAAATCGCAGTGACAGAACCAGTGTTAACTTAAGAAAGCCGCTAAATCTTGACCATGGGTGTAAAGTGAAAGCCTTCGCTGAAAAATCCTTCTCCTACGTCCTACACCGCAGTACAACATGGAACTCACTCAGCCAAAACATCCAGGAAGTACAGAGTGAATCATTATTTGACACATGCCACATTGTTAAGAAAAAAAGACAGTATCTAAAAGAGTAGAGATTACTAATTTTATTTGAAACACACTGTATTAATCATTGACTAATTCGTAGATTTTTGGTGTTCGGCATGAAAAAAACGTAAGTGTTATGCTCTAACACGTGAATAAATTTGAATTGAATTGAATTGAATAATTGAATAAGAATGTGACTGCTATTTTATATAGTACAAAATCGCAGTCGCAATCGCTCAGTGACTAATTTTAGGGCTTTGCGAAACCAGCTTAAAGAGTTGGGACATGAAATGGATCTGGAAGTTGGAAGTCTAAAGTCGTAAAGCGTGTAAACAACATCCTTAGATATCAGTGTGACCTGCGACAATTTTTTTCCACCTCTGTTAAAAATTGTAACTTGTAACCATAAACGAAGACATGATTTAGCAACTCAACGATTATGAAAAATAGTAGTATTTAATTTACCTATGCAGTCAGTTATAAAAAGTAGCCATGATGTAGCCATAGCCATAATGTTAGTTCACGAAAGAAAAAAAGCCAATGTTGCTCAATCTCATCATGCAGTTTCGAGTTTTGGGACGGTGTACTGGGCTCTGTCTAGTGGCATATTAGTCCTAACTTCTAACCTTCAGAAAAGGTGGAAAACTTTTGCGGAAAAATTTAAAATTACCTAAACAATAACACACACACACAACAACATCACATTTAACCAAACCACACGAAGACGAATATACAAAAATCCTAACTGTGGGGTGATGTTAAAGATTTTCAAGCATTGTTTTAATTATACCTGTAGATTTAAAATTTAAAATTCCAAATATTATGTGAAGTAGAACTATGGATTTATGCGTCGAAAAGGAGGAAAAATCTAAGATTAGCAGCATTAAAATATAATTTTGTCGATTAGTTAATTATATTTGTTTTGCAAATGGGAAATATTCGGGACCATCCCATAGGATCTCGCATCTGCTTGATGTTGAGTAGCACTGGCAGTACATAGTACATTATGTACCGTGTCTGTAGGTTGTCACAAGTCACAACACATTGGTCCTTGAAATCAGCTGAAGTTGTACATACATAGTAAGTGTAAGTGTATGTGGTGTAAATATTTATTGAAAGTACTTCAACCCAATTATGTATTACGCTTTGATTAGTTAACGTACTCGAGAAAACCCTAAGAAGTAAAGATAGAAAAATACGAGCGTTAATATTTTGACCACTGTTATTTTTGAAATTGGGAGAGACTGAGAATCATTACAATGATCGCAAAATGTTTTTCTTTCTGACTTCTGACAATGAAACCAAGGAGCTAAAGTACAAAAAATAACTGGAAGTGTTGAGTAAATATTTAAATATAGTTGTTTTTAGCACTTTTTACCAGAATAAGTGATAATGGGTGGACGTTTCCCTTTCTTCCGTTACAAAATCTTATAACATTTATCGAAAATGTTGGTGCGTTTTTAAGTATTTGCACTTTGTACCATTTTATAAACTAAGTGCTTCAAATAGTTCAAATCCATGTGAATGCGTGAATCAGTTTTGCAATCTCTGTTTTTGTGTCTGCAGAATGCGTTGCTGTTTTTGCAATGTACATAGACAATTGCGTAGTTCACTTCCAATATCGTACACGAATGAAGTGGTATTAGCTAGGGGTCTACTACTTCCTTGTTGCTATTGAAATTGAAATTCCATCGAAGCAAGCTATCATCAGGAAAGTGAGTCCTAATTTAATTAGTAGTACATTATTTTTTGCAAATATTTTGCACGGTCATAGCAAAACTGTACCCATAATATAAAATTAAAACTATTACAAGTAGCTTACGAATAACTTGTCCATGTCCATGAACATTTTCGTCCTGTAATGTTTCTTGGACAACAATTGGCCAAATATAAAGTCATCCAAGTATAATTCGTCCATAACAAACTCGTCCGAATAGCTTTTTATCTAGATACATTGGAGTCAAACAGAATGGAAAATTTTTTTTATCAATGTAACCATTGAAGAACAAGTTCGTCTGAAAATTAAGCCAAGTATTCAAGTACTTCTTGATTCTTGACCTTAATGGTCATGTATCATGTATAGTAGTAAAGTCAGTTAAATAAAAAGCGTCGAAATAGAAACTGTAGGTAGGGGTAAGCTAAGTTATTTTACAAATAATACAGTAATCCAATGAAACCACTATTGACTAATTATATTATTCGTTTCAAGATGCAAGGTTTGTAAATAAATGAAAAAAATCTGATCGATAGAAAAAAGCCTTCCATATTATGTGTAACTGATATGAAACTGATGCCTACGCTCTGTAAGTGGTAATTGGCAATTCGGGTTTTTACTTCATAGTTTTCACTACATTAGGGACTAGGTTGTGCTACGAGTTATTAAATGGAAGTGAGTTGATTATTTGATTGCTAATGCTACCTGGAATTTTATTCTAGGAAATTTTTACAAAAGAAGTGGGAAAACTAAAGGAAGCGGAAGGAGGCCATACTCACATACTCACTGGGAGGAAGTTGAAGTCTCTCGGTTTGAATGACTAACAAACAGTAGCTTCCGGTGGGCACATTAATAAGCTGCGCAAAATCTTCAGTTAATCGTTCTAGTGGTTTCATACCACGTAAAGAATTCAAATGGAGCGATCAGGATATCATTCGTTAACTTCAGAACCAGCTGCAGATGATGCAGACGAAAGTCCACTGGAAGCTCAAGAAAATGATGTTATGTTTCACGTTGTTCCTGAAGCAAATAAAAGTAAGCGTTGATTTGCTTTTCATATTATTATGAACCAGGAGGGATTTATTTCGTTTTAAAAAAGTTTTTGTAATATCTGACTTATTCAGTTTCTAAGTAATTTCTCATTGTCTAACTGGTGAACTGGTGGTGAGAATATTAATTTGAAATTCTGTTATATTTGTAGATCGCTGGAATCACGTAGAAGATTTAGACTCATTTTTCACGAGAGTTTATTATTACCATCAGAAACATGGTTTCGTTTGCATTGTCCTGCAAGAGTGTTTCGAGCTAATACAATTTGTGTTTGTAGTTGGATTTGCCGCATTTCTACTCGAATGTGTAAATTATCCAAAATTATTTCGGTGAGTGATTTTTTGAAAATGAAAGTAAATTTGAATGCGGAAGCATCGTACCACATAACTGTTGTTTCGTTTACTTAGAAACGACGATCAAAACATCACTTCGGCGAAAATAACTATCCCCGACATTATTTATCCTGCGGATGTATGTATTTCTAATTTTGGATTTCCCATGTGGTTAACGCTTGTGATTGCGACCATATTTTGGATCATTCGGCTGATACGGGTCATTCGAAATAGTTTTTTAAATTTGGAAATTCGGTCTTTCTTTCAAGGGGCGCTAGGGGTTCAAGATGTAAGTGCAACAGTAACATATTAATCGTTTAAAGGAGCAATGAAATTTTTACCTTTATTTTTAAGGAACTTTAACGATGCACACTTTATGTGTTAGCAGGGTGAGCTCGACAATTTAACGTGGTATAATGTGCAGAGGCGCCTTCGGGAAGTACAGCGTGAACAGCAAATGTGTATTCATAAACAAGAATTGACTGAATTAGACATTTATCATAGGATACTGAGGTATATTTACTTGCTGTTTTGTGCCAGGAGTCTATTTGTGGGTATGAAGGAGGATTCACGTTTGGTCCGAACTTTAACTAACAGTCTGAAATTTCATGTCACTAAATATTCTAGATTTAAAAACTACATGATTGCCATGATGAACAAAAACCTTCTACCCGTCAAGTTCAACGTACCTGTCTTCGGTGACGTCATTTTCTTCACTCAAGGGTTGAAGTACAATATGGAAATGCTCCTCTTTTGTAAGCATAGCTACTACAATTCTAGTTCCGTTAGTATATGTACAACTTACATACACTGAACGTTTGTTACTCGTCGTCGATTTAAAGTAACCAATTTGGAATTTTGTTTTTGGGATAAAATTTCCTCTCTTTCTCAGGGGGACCATGGGCTCCATTTGAAAACAACTGGCACTTAAAGGAAGACTTCAAAAAAGTTTCTAAACGGAAAGAGCTAGCATTTGCACTAGCCAACAGAATCCTTTGGGTTGGACTTACCAACTTATTACTGGCTCCGTTGATATTTCTGTGGCAGATACTTTATTCCTTTTTTAACTACGCTGAGGTTAGCAAAAGAAAATTCGGTTTAGATATTTTTTTTATTGTCGTTGTAGATACAAAATTTTGAGCGAGGAGTATTCAGAAAATTTTATCTTTTCCTCTTTGAGGTGATAATTTATTTATGCACTGGAATTTATTGCACAATTCAGTGCGTTAAAAACGATTTTTCTATACTGAACTATTTCCATGGTCCAGCTTTACCGACTTACCTATTGCCTGAGTCTAAGTGGCAACGAAAAATAGCACTAATAAAGGCTTCTTTAATGATTCTTGGTTGATATGAAAGTTTGTCCGAAAACTCTGCTTATGTAGTATTGGTGCCGTTATGGAGGTGTATTTTCCATTTAGGTGGTAAAAAGGGAACCAGGAACTTTAGGAATGAGGCAGTGGTCTCGCTATGGAAGATTGTACTTACGACATTTCAATGAACTTGAACATGAAATCAACGGAAGATTAGTTCGTGCTTATCGACCAGCCTCAAAGTATATGAGTATATTTACTTCACCCTTGATGGCAGTCATTGCTCAGTATGAAGGAATAACAAATGCTGATATTGAATTTATGAATTTATAGTTTCTGATGAAGTTTATTTTTGAATTTTACCGACTTTATTCCGTTTTTTAGAAACGTTGCCTTCATCGCTGGGGCAATATTTGCAGTCTTAACAGCTCTTACCATTTGGGATGAGGATGTAATAACAGTAGAACATGTACTTCTAGTGATAACTGCTTTGGGTTCTGTAATGGCCGTGTGTCGGTAATAAAAATTTAATGGCATTAATGTGTTAATGAGAGAAGATGAATCTAAACTGTAATACTCAAAACTTTTTTTAATGAATCTGTTATATAGTGCTCTTATACCTGATGAACATTTAGTTTGGTGTCCTGAAAAGCTGCTAACTGCCGTACTAGCACATGTACATTATTTTCCTGACAATTGGAGAGGTCAGGCTCATACTTCGAAAGTCCGGGATCAGTTTGCATTTCTATTTCAGTACAAAATGGTAAGGATAAGCGATATATTAGTAAACTTCATCCTCAAGTAACTGATCAGTTAAGGTGAAATCAAGCGTAAATCATACAGGTATACTTACTAGAAGAGCTGATTTCACCATTCGTGACTCCGTTCATACTTCTTCTTTATTTACGGCCTAAAGCACTGGAAATTGTGGATTTTTATCGTAACTTTACCGTTGAAGTGGTGGGAGTAGGAGATGTTTGCTCTTTCGCCCAGATGGATGTCCGCAAGCATGGAAATCCAGCTTGGCAAACAGCATTCAATGAAATGGATGGATCTGATTCGGACCACCTGCACCCAAGCAATAATAATGCTTATACTCAGGTGACTTTTTCTGCAGTAGTGTATGTAAAAGTATTAATACATTTAATTCGATTGTAGTAATGTTTCCCAGTTTTTTGTGGATAGCTATGTAAGTTGTAACGGAACAAACTTATTCTTTTTAAAACTTTTGTAATCGCATTTATATATCCCGTATCACACGTTGATACGGGTGCTTGCATTCCTGTGGAAAAATTTGTGTTTCAGTGCAAACTGGTAGATAAGGATGCTTTAGGTACAGTGTCTAGGAACTTGAAGAACATTATAGGAAATAAACAACGTAACACAGGAATGCTTTCAATTATCTCTGAGCCCGTGCCAGAGTTACTACCAACTCCAAATAAGACTCGCGCTATTGCGTAGCTGTTCCCGAGAAATGTTTCCGGAGTACTCGTCGTGTAACATTTTCGTCCAGTATTTTTTTGAAGAACATTTGATCGTTCAAAAATTTTCAAACGCGAATCTTTTGTATTCATTTATATTTTTCGTCCAGTGCCCAAATACTTGTCACCCCTAAAATATTTCATCCAAACATAGTATTATTATTCGTCCGATGATATGTTTGTCCGAAGAAATTTTAGTCAGAAAAAGATGAACGAATTGAATTTAAAGACCGTAAAACACACCTTTAACACATATTTAAAGGGAAATAAAATGGCTATAGTTGGGATTGCATGCTCTTAATGTTCCTTTGTAGCCCGTGAGGTGAAGAGAGGGGGTTGAAAACGAGGTACATAGTTAGTTATCGCTCTTAATAAATTTATTTTCTCCATTGTTGGTGACACTTTGATTTTGGTCAAAGATGAACTGAACACCAGAGGGAAAATCAATAATAGTGGCATGTAAAAAGCCAACCACCAGCAGTGCCCTGATATACATTTATTCATCTAAATAATAAAAACTAAGCTTAGCTTGAGTTTAACGGAGCCCAAGAATATCGATAAAATGCACACACATTTATGTACAAATGTGACAACATGCGCGGTTACACTCTAAGTATTTCTCATGCGGGAAAAATAAGGTGCTTTTTGCATTCTAATTTTTTAAGCTAAAATAATCGAAAAAAGCTATGCCAAAACCAACATTAATCTAAATGTTACTAAAAGTTCTGCAATATTAATAACGGCTAGCAAGATCATGGTACCTTTTTAAAATTATAATGTTATTGATATTTTTTGGTAGCGTTGAAACTAAGCCAAGCACATAGCCAAGTTTTGGTCCAGTTACTAATTATTGGGATGAATATATACCTGAGGTCATTGCTAGCGTCTAATTTTTTAGGTTGAAAAATCGTTTGTTGGATAAATGTTTTCGTCAGTGAAAATAATTAGTTGGATCGTATTTATACGGATTTTTCTGATTATTTTGGACAAACAATTCTACGGACGATAAATCTGTAGGCTAAATATTTGTGCATAAATGTTTCTGGATGACAAAATGTTTCAAAAATTGGCTGGATAAAAAAATTTGACCAAATCGAAAAATGTTGTCCAAAACAAATACTGGACGAAAACGTTGCTGGACAAGTTATACCGGACCCCCAGAACTTATACTGTACCCAAAACGTTCCATCTGTATCCAAAAAGTTCAGACCTCGAGTAAAATACTTGAAAGCTTAAAATTTTTAAAACAACTTTACGCGAACGCGACATTAATTAGTTCAGGAATCAGGATGAAGTACATAATGCATTGTCTTGGTCAAGTGCAAAATTACCGAACGCAGCGCAATCACGAGCTATTGATCACTTCCGTACTTCTTTTGACTTAAAGTCTGCTAGTCTCTGAAATAATGCATTGTATGATTTTTTATTCATGAAGGCCGAGAATGGGAAAACAGAACTTTCTTTGGTGCATTTCATCCATACCAACCCCGAGTGGAGGCCCCCGCTGGATTCGGGGAATTTTTTAACTAATTTGAAAGAACGAGCAAACAGAGATGCTGCTAACCTGCCCACTGTGTTGGAGGAAAATGCTCTGTTTTCATCCTTATATTCATTGTCATCTTTAGGAAACGAGGTATTGTGTTACTCCTTGTTTGGGAATGTTTTCAAAGTAGCCAAATGTAATATCAAATGTTTTGGTCTCTTAGTGCTCCCTGCTCGTAAATAATTTGGTTGCGAGTAATTCGATGATGACACACTTAAGTGTTCCTCCCAGTGCTGCGGGCATCTTAACAGGTGTTAGTTCTTCCGAAATGCCCAATAATAGTCAAGCTATAACACAGCCTCAGCAGGCGTCTTTAAGGGGTTTTCTTAGCAGACATGAAGGCCCTATCGGAGGACCAATACGAGGAATTGTTTCGGGGTAATTTGTCGATTAGATGCATTGAAGGCGTGCTCATTGTTGTGAGGGGCAATAAAGTCTCATAGAAGTACCAATTTACAGTAGTTGCATTTATTTTAGTGTCCATCAGAGTGGCCAGCACCCATTATCAGCAACTGGAAGCACCTTTCCTTCTTCAGCGACCATCAGCTTTGCCAATAGCTTCGCTCATTATCCCCCATTTCCTACTCAAACATTCCGGTCTTCGCCCAGCTCGGATGTAGGAAGTGTAAATTTGGAGGCTAGCTCGCTGAACATGTGCGCTGATGCATTGTATATTCACGAGCTTCATCATCTGGAGGTTTGAGTCAATAAAAATCAAAATAAGTTGTTTTCATTGAAAAGTTTTACAACTGAGTCGTATTTTCAGATGCGCCGAAGAGGGTCTCGTGCTTCTTTTGGAGTATTGGCTCCTCACAGTCAGATTTCTCCATTAGGATCTTCATACCAAGCATTTTCCGCTCAACTAGGGTTAGGACAACCGCAACATCCCCAAACCACCTCCCGGCTTGAGACTGAGAAAACGCCTCTACTACACGGGGGCCATAACCATCCGAGTGCATGAAATAGATCTTCATAATTAATATTAATATAATTACAAACATCCAACGGTGTGTAACGCTAGGTGTGACTAAAATAAATAAATTACTATCACCAAATGCTGAACAAACCCATCGAATTAGGGTAAAATCTGAATATAAAGGCGTCTCGGACCGGTAAATTGCGAAGAATCCGTTACAAAATAGGGCACAAAGCTGACGATCATAAGACAGTTAATCATGGAATTTGCCAAAAAAATGTTTCACCGAAAGTTTATTCATTAACAAATAGATAAAGGTTACTGATTGCTCCATAATAAATTCTAAATAACAGTGGCCCCGGAATATGGAGTGCATGTCATCCCCTGAAAAAAGGCCACGGGGTGCAAGCAATGATGTTGTGCCCTCCGCCAATTCTTACCGTGACAGAAACAAAAAATGTACAACGAGGAATTTTCGTATTAAAAGTAATATTAGTATTAATGCATAAAAAATCAACATTTTCCTTCTTGTAATTTTTTTTAGTTATCAGAGTAATTCTGCTGACATCTCAAATTTGATAAAAAATGAAGTATAGATTTAAATTTTTCGAAATCAACCAGGACACAGTAAGGTAAAACGTCGAATTCTTTAACATCAGTCGAACGAAGAGACAACGCTTGCTGAAGTGTGCTGCTTAAAAAATAATTACTGTCAAGAGGGGGTAAAGGTAAAGATCGGATTTTGTCCAACAAAATATTTAAATGTTATTGGGGGTACAGAATATCTGACCATTTTCATTACAAGTAGCCCTCGAAATTCCCTAACAGTGAGCCTGAAGTCTTTTGGTGGGAAGAATTTTCTATTCATTATTTCGAGTCATGTATGGTTGGACTTTACTACACACAACATATGTATAAGTATTGCCTTAATTTTAACTAGAAAGAAGCCACGTTGTGGCTGGAATCCACTTCTTTGTTTTCACTATAATAAAGTACGCCTGCACCATCTTGAGCAAGCTTAAGAACCTAAGCCAACGATCATGACGACGACTCTTCTCATTTAATACTTTAGTATTGATACTACTACAGTTATGTTTATTTGCAACGTTTCGTTATTCCAAAGTTAACACAATTACAGGTACAATATTACGGAACTTTGTATAATCATAGCCTATCGGTCCTTCTGCTGCAAATCAGGGGGTAATTATAGTGTATATTTTGGAACCATGCCAAGGCTTTACGAATCTAGATTGCTGAAGATTTTGACTCATGCGCATTCCTTCCCCCCACGGAGTGGCTGGCCTGTTTTCTAGTTTTGTTTAACTTCTATATGGATTATACATAGGAGCTAGAGGGACGATTTCAAAATTCTTCGTAAATTTTCTAAAAAGATTCAGGATACCATCCACTATAATAATTGACATAGTGGCAATAGTGTTAAAAAGTGGAGCATTAATTTGTCAAAACCATCTATATAATAAGTAACTAATATAAAATAGAAGATTCACAAATTTTGTAAAAATTATGTCAAACAGTATACTGAGTCAATGATGGCTACTCCCGAGGGGGAGCAGTAACAATAAAGTTTTATATATATGGATCTGGATCCTATACCACGCATCTAAAGCTTAAGATGAAAAAAGCCATGCATACCAACAAGTAATAAACGTTTCGTAAAATCAAATTCACATTCGTATGTATGTAAGTCGAACCCTGCGCTTGGTGACAGGGAGACGTTGAAGTAGTGCCTGCTAAGAAGTTGTAATTAATTAATATGGGTTTTCAGTTTTACGCACAAATAGAACAGCTGGCATTGTTTCGGATTCAAGAACCATTCACTCAAAAATGAAATAAATGATACAGTGCCCAGTGACGCGCTGCAGCATGACTTTAAAAAATTATTATGCAGTTGTTTGCAGCGATACAGCCAGAAGGAATTTACCAAGAGTTGCACTAGGACGACGATTCAAGTTTTCACGGGTAAAGTTAATAGAGGGAGGTTTGAAATGTTCAAAGCCACACGACGACGGACGACGGACGCATGGACGACGACGATCTGATATGTGATCTGAGTAACAAGTACATTATTAAAGCCCTGATCAGCAGGGGTGGAGCGGGGTTTGGACAGCCGACAAAGTGGCTGAGGGAAGTTTCAAACCTTAAATATTTGGGATGGGAATGACTAGGGCAGGGCTAGCCTTTAATATTGTTGAGATGTGAGATGTTAGATCCATTTTAAATTATCGGAAGGTTTGAGTATGTTTACCCTAGTATTTGCCGTCGTTAATGTGAAATCGATTAAATGTAATACAGGAAAGGAAATGTCGAAAAATATTCAATAAATACGTCTTCTAGAACCCAAAAATAATTACTGATACCTAACCACACTTTCTTCGAAAAAAAGTATATTTTCTTTCAGCCAAGGAATAATACACCTTGAGAAGGTGGATATACTCTTAAATACGGAAGATTTCTGACGATTATGTAACTGACTGGTTATTTGATAAACGCTTATAACAAAGAGAAACTTAGTTTTATTTTTAACTATCATGCATATTTGAGCCACATTACGAAATTATCGGTAATTTTAACATCCGGGGGGGGCCAGTCGTTTTGTCTTGACCTGGGTATAACTATACTATACCGTATAGTATCATACTGTTCTTCGAGTACTGATACTGAGCAAAATTTTGGATACTGGACTGTACTGTTTCGGTAAAAAATATACTACTCATCCTGTTTTTTTGGTTCCGAGGTATTTTCAAGAAAGGATTACCGCATATCCTTTCAGGGACTGAGCCACCGTAGAGGTACACACTGTTCAGCACTTGCTCCGTTATTAGCCGCTTAATCAAAGGTGCTCAGCACATCAGAGTATAGATATATGTATATATAGATATGTATACTATTCATTACTTAAACTTACAATTAGCATAGCTACAAACGGTGCTCATGCAAAATGCATAGTGTTTGCAAGATAGGCCCACATGTGCAAAAATATCAGTGGCGGATGGAAAATGTTACCGTAATTATTATTATCTTCAAAAAATGGGTGAATTGGTCCAGCATTCGATAAATAATTGTGTCTAAAAAGCTGAAATTATTATTTCTTCCATATTTGCTTTAATTTTTTTATCAATACGGTGTGAAACAACTCCTTCGAAAAAAATGTTCATATGTTTGTCAAATTACAATTTTCATTTCAGAAAAACGCTAAAGATAGCATAAGTAGGAAGTATAGTAGGAAGTATCAAAAAGAACTTTAAACGTAGCGAAGCGTTGTCCCCCCCCCCCCCCCAAATAAAATTTAGCAGCAACTGTTAAAATTTCATTTGATGAGTTTGGGTTGCACCTTAGAAAATATACTGGATTTGGCTTGATAATATGGTAGCTTTACATAACACGTTACTAAAGTCATCCAATACAATAAAATAATTTAAATATTTTCATAAAACGCCAGCTCTTTCAACCTGGCTGAAGTTAGAATCCAAATCGGACTAGGTGCTTCTAAATACAACAAAATGAACCTACAATAGGTTTTCAATAATGAATTTTTCAAGCAACCATTTGTTTTTCATCCGATGTTGCCATTGATTAATGCTTTATATTGTATCAAACTAACATTTTATTCAATTGAATTATTGCTTGTTTGTACCACCCAGGGTTCAACTTGGAGGGGACATCGTTCCACCCAGGATATACGTGCATCAGATCCTGATGATTTCTGATCTTGGGACAGTTAAGAGGTTCCCAGTAAGCTTAAGATTTAAATATTCCGGTCCGGGGGAACATAAAAAGAAGTAACCCTTTTTTCATATTCATATATATGTTTCACAACGTGTATTAGTTGTTGCATTTATTGAATGAAAAGTTTAAAAATTTCTGGTACATAAGGAGACGTTCAACCACGTCAAAAATGTTCTCATACGCATTTCGTCATTCTACCTCCATTTGAAACCAACAAACATTTCTTTTCATGATGTTCGAAAACCAAAATCTTTCTATTATGTTCAATGTTAAATAGAGATAATATTACAAGGTGAGTATAAAGTACAATAAATACCTGAAATTCCTTTTTTATAACCTAGCTACGACAAAGGGGTTCTGTCGATTACTTACAAGTTACTCTAAGTTAATATTTACAATGTCAGAGTTAAAATATAGTACTTCCTTATAATGCTACTTCGACAACTTCGAATTGAAAGTCACATTAATTGTAATTGTAAGAAACCTTCATTTGTAGCTTCTTCATCTTCACTCTATCGCACATGGCTTTTATCTGCACACGATCGCGTAACTCACCTGTAACTACTACCTGCACGAGTTACTAGTGGCGTAAAGAATTATTAAGTGCAGATATTTCAGCATTAATTTTACAACTGAAATCCGTCATCCGGCCGGTCTTTGCATGCTTATGTATTTACAAATCCATGTTGTTTTACACCCTAATGCAATTACGATTTTCTGCTTACACACTGTTTAAAAATAAAGTATAAGTTTTGGTCGACACGAATTAAAGATTGAAATATTAACGTTTCCAATCATGAAGTTATGTCACAATGGAGCGCCGCGGTCTCGACTGAAAATAGACCCAGATTCAGATTCATTGATAAACCATTCTAAGCGTGAAATTCATACATTTCAAACCTATGCCCCATACCCATATGAGTAAAGTTATACGGCGTAATGTAACAAGCGAGTGATAAACACCACGGGAAGGGAACTTCATCCGCAAGGTCCATTCGACATTTGCCAAACTTGCTAAGTAGGTTGCGTATAAGGGTTCAATTTACACAGTTTCCGCGGTATTCCTTCCAAAACACCACACAGCTATAAAAAAGCTTAAGTTTTAATATTTTCACTATAAAATCCGGCATTTTCAGTCTACACTTGTTTAAAAGAAGGGGCTCTGCCAGTTGGGATCAATCTTCATCATAATTACAACACTGGAAGAGTTTCTCAGTTTTCAGTTGATGAAACAACTAACTAAAACCACAGAGTGATTAAACACGCAAATCACGAGCTTTCTTTGACATGACCAAAACTGCAATCGACAAAGGAAGTACAGAACTAAAATACTATGCCTATAATACGCTTTACAAGTTCTTTTGTTCATTTACATACCGTGGGTCACAATATTCAGCATGCAATACAAATAAAAAGATCACTTAAGGCTCTACATTTCTACTTACGGTAATTACAGAGACATAATTTTGATATATTTATCAATTATTAACGTTGACATTTCTATTGATAAAAGCAATAACAATGATGATTATTTCACTGACGACGGAGAGCGAAGTATCATTAAAAAATTGGCGACAGCTTTAAAAATGAATGTGTGCAATATAAAATATTTAACAAGTTGGATTATTTATTTGCTGAAACTAAATAATAATAATTGTTATTGCTTTTACAAATAGAAACTATATCTCATCCCAATGTATGTTTGACATGTATTTTGACATGTCGTTTCAGATTCTCCGCTTTGCTGAACTTCTTCTCGCAAAGATGGCATAGAAATGGCTTTTCGCCTGTATGTGTCCGAATATGATTCGAAAGCAAGGTCTTCGTTCGGAAGGGCTTATTGCAGACATGACACGTGTACGGTTTTTCTCCGGTATGGATCATCAAATGTCTCTTCAGATTTCCTCCATTACTGAAGTACTTGTCACACTTTGAACACTTGAACTGTTTGCCACACTCTCCTCGACTTGCTTTTGTATGCCGATCTAAATCATGTTTAAAAACAAAACCTTTTTTACACACTTTACAAGAGTGAGCACTTAAATGGGATTCTTTGACACTTTGTGAACTGAACTGACCGTTGTAGTCACTGTGATGATTCATGCTGTTATGGCTATTGTGAGAGTAAACGGAGGAGTTTTGGTTCTGAGCATTATTGTGACCATGTGACGAATTGTTTCCATGAATATTGTTGTGATTATACAAATCTTTGTGGGAACGTGAGCATTTGTCGCAAATCGGGCAATAATTTGGATTTCGAGCTGCAGCTTGTTGTTGCTTCTTCGAATTACGAATCTTTTTGTGACATAAGGAACAACTTAGACTTGTACTTGTGGATGGTGGAGCAGGTGGAGGTTTGGCCGCTTGGTTCTGGTTATGGTTTGGCTGATGAAGTATCTGGGGCGGATGAACAGTAACATTCAATGGATGAGGGGGTTCCATGGGTTTCATGTTATGCGGATTCTTTTTCTCTTGCATTGGACACATGGGACAAGAACATGCGACTTTTTCATGCTGATGATTGTGAAGAATTTGGGGGTTCATCTTCAGGCGCTGATCTTCATTATAAACATTTATATCTTGCATGTGTTGAGGAGGATGAACATTTCTGCGTTGAAAAGTTTTAAGTTGCAGTATTCAAACAACGAAAACACACGGGTTTGAACAGTGTGCTCTGTGCTAACTTAATTAAGGTTAGAGTTTGCATGATTATGAGTTGCCAATTGCAATAATAATATTTGAATACAATCCTTCGATAGCTTTGTAGTATATATAGGTAATAAAATTAAACTTCCAAAATGTAACAATCAACAACAAAAACCTGAAAATTACTTACCCATCGAAATTCACTTTAAGCGAGGCTCCACAATCTGCTGAGACATGCGTTTGCAGTAAGTGCCACAACTTCAGGCCGTCTAACGGGGGAAATTCCATAGGTGGTCCTTGGGGCTGCTGACTGCAGGTAAAAAAAAAAGTAAATTCAACATAAGTATTTGTTTGTTGAGTCAAAAGCAAATGTATGCCAACAATATTTACCTCATAATTGACGTCTGGTACAGCTTCTCTTACCATTGAACCAAGGCATCAAGGCACTCTCTCACGAGGACGAAATTCTTCGATTTCCAGATCACTGCACTTGATACAACACTAGGGGAAATAATTCTGTACTCACGACCTCATAATATCCACCACAAGAGCAAGGAACAGCAAGTTTTGAGTTTTGAACTATATATCTGTCTCCAGCTTTGACATAACAACTACCACTAGCCCGACGAGAAGCCTGATACCAAGAGAACAACGATGAGTCAAAAAATATCGATTCCGAGAACAATTGGTTTCAATTCTAACCATAAATTCAAGATGAAATGAATACACCTAATCTACAGGCTTTGCACTCTACAAGAATGTGACCTCTCCTCAGTACCTAAATTCTCGAAGATGCTTTCCATTTAATTGCAAATTTTTGAAAGTTACCAACACATTTGATAAGTACATATGTACTTTTCGTAGCACTCCACTCACTCCACTGGCACATTTGTTTTGCTTAGGGTTCTGTTCAGAAAGTGAACGCACAATGCTCTATATGCTATGCTGTATACTCAACAAGCAGCCGTCATGAAAAAAAGAAGCAGCCTTTTGTAAATATGTACATATATAGTTAAAAACTATAGCCTAGTCAGTCTGTATGCAGTATATACTAAACGGGTCCCATGGGCAGTTGCTGGCATTGAATATAGCTCACTGTATGGGCCGTGGGCACGCT
>JAQFXU010003448.1:0-16195 GCA_034693705.1 Spatulosminthurus flaviceps | reverse complement strand
GACTGGAAAATAATTCTTCATTTTTATGCGGTCTCTCGAAAGTTCGGAAGGAAATCAGGTCTCATACAGTTTTTTTTACCAACACGACATTTCATTAGCCATGCTGTTTCCAAATGATTTTAAATTTTTCATCCAAGTGACCAAAATTGTGACTAAGTGCTATGTTCTTCCCTTCGAGCTAAATTTAAATAAAGTTCAGGGTGCTAATTTGCGGGTTGGGAATAAAAAGCGAAGAATCGTTTCCTCATTAATTTTCCTTTACATTTTTTGTCGGATGGTCCTGAGCATGTACTTTTTGTTTGTGAAAGTAGTTGCGCAAAGGGAATTTAGCGCAACTTTAGACCTCTCCTTGCATTTTATTCTTACTTTTAGCATTGGACTAGGTACCATCATTTATTTCCAGATTTCCTTTAAAAATTCCAACATTACTGTTCTAATTTTTAACTTTGTTTTCCGCACTGATGTTCCAATTGAGCTTGCTGGCGGTCAGTCTGTAGGAACTCCGTTCGTAATAAGGACAAGGGATAAGTTTTTGAACGAAACAAAAACTTCAGCAGTTGAGGAGGAATCGTGTAAAAAATTATGGCACCGATTGACCTTCCAAGAATTCATAGCTGTATCCTTGCCTTATGTTTGCCCGAATGCTGTGGTTGCATTTCAGTTAATTGCTGCAATAGTTTGTACAAAATTTCATGTTTATCAGTTTCTCCCCGCACATTTTAAACATCCCCTAATTTTTATTGTCCTCTGGACCCAGGAAGTTATCATATATGGAAGCTCCCTCTTTGTGGCAATTTTATTCATATAAAATTGCATTCTTATCTTCGAGAGCACGAACAAGTCTCTCCGGTTAGACATTGGTAATTTAAGGTAAAAATAAAAGCTTTTGATTTCAAAGCTCCTACACCATGGTAGATACTAACACTTGTTGAATTTAATGTGGATTAGAAAGCTGAGGCCGAGGAGAGTGGATTTCAATAACTGTTTATCTCATTGTGTGAAAACTCAATTTGTTGATTGGCGTATTCAACAAGGGCTACTCCACAAGCATTTACGTGTTCAAAGTGCTACTCATCACATCGGCTGTGGTGTTAGGTTTTGGAGGACCTAAAATATTGTCTCATAATCTTGCATCCGGCTTATTTTTAATTTCAATGTCAACCTACGTACAAGGTATATTTGTTGCCATATTTGGTAAGACCTACAGCATTCAAGAGTATATGAAGACACTCAAAATTCAGCTGGAATGTTTACGGGGGAAACTGAACAAGTTGACGATTCAAGAGTCAAAATGGATGAAAAAGCGGATTGCTGCGATATACCCCGTCGGAATAAAGGTTGGAGATTTCCACACAATGGAAAAGAAGTCCACGCCTATATTTTTGGATTTTGTGGTCAGAGCCATAGCAAACCTTTTACTTGCGTCTCACTAGGTTCTAATCGATGTGTATACATATTGATCAATATGTACATTCAAATATACCAAAAATGATTGTTTTGTCAATCGCTCGTTTTTAATATATTTACTAGTAATAAAGCTTGAAACATAACTCGTAAATAATATGTAATAAAAGATAAATAATTTCAGAGAAATTCCAGTGTCAGCTCATTGATGGTTTTTACAATTCGAAACAGGGACACTTGCCTCCGCCGTTGCCGTAAAGCAATTGTAAATCTAATTTAAAGAAAATGAGTGTTATAAATTTTTATCATAATCAGTCATTTTCCTAACTGCGGAACAGTGCAATTTGAACAACTTTAAAACATAGAAATGAAACTTACTTGGATTACGCAACTTAGCGCAGTTGAACAAGCAGAGATTGAAGAATGTAGTAAGATCCTTGGTTTTTACATCAATGGCACACAGAAAAATTTCGAAATGATTATAGTCACAGTCACAACCGACGGGGTTTTCCGGGTCCAATGAGCAACCCCGAGGAGGGCGAAGGCAATCTAATTTTGGTTCAATTTCCGAGCAATCAGTTTCACAAGTTCCGCAGTGAAGTACATCTGCATGGATTAACATTCAAAAGAAATAGAATTTTTTGCTTGAAACATTATTCGCTATAACAATAACACAGGAACGAAATTATCTGCGAACTTCAATAATACTAATTGCGATAATTTAAACAATTGAACAAAATCCAAATCCATACCATATGCTATGCCATGTTGCAGTTCAGAGCATTCAAGTACACAAATATTATGAAGTGTTGTCAAATTTCCACTGCTCCTGTCAATACCGCAAATTGGATTGTATCCCGGGTAGAAATCGGGATTGGAACAAATGGGGCAGTGTTCATTATGGCATTGTGAACCCGGCACAGGGGCTGCATCTGGAAGAGCAAAACGGATGTTGTAAATTTTTCTATAGAAGAGTTAGAAACAATTTTTAATTTTACCTTTTCCATGGACGGTGTTATAAAGATTGAGCCAGCATTGGCTAGCAAAGCTTTGTCCTGTGGATGCACAAATTCCTTTCTGTGGTTCGGGTTTTCCATGTGGCTTCTTGTATTCATAGTATTCGTCACCGTAATTTTTGTATGGCTTCTTATATTCATAACTGTCATCACCGTAATTTTCTTGTGGTTCGGATCCTGGCGAAGGGCAAGAGCAAGCTCCGGTTGGAGAGGATTGAGCCTGAATTTGACCTAAAATGGCCAGAAATATGCCTAAAAGAATAGGAGACATTTTTATAAGGGCTCAATGAAAAAATATTCTGCTCCAATTCTTCTCTTCTCAACCTAGACTAATCTCTAACTAAGTAAGTAATTTTGCTATGCTTTTAATTATTATGTGTGTGATTGAAGCCTAATTTTTGGTTGAGTCATATTTTGCAACCAATTTTACAAAAATGTGCAACTCGTCAGATCTTTTCTACTTGTATTTAGCTTTACAAGAATGTTGTACAAGCGATGATGTTTTGCAAATTGTTTCAAGTCGAAAGAATTGGTGAGAATTTTCGAAAGGCTCTTCTCTTACTTGACTAATTTCTTGCTACGTAATTTCCCTGTTCTTTTAATGATTCTTTGGATGAATAAAGTATAAAGTTTATGATTTAGCTGAGGTATGCGTTGCAACCAATTGCAAAAAATGTTCAACCCATGAGATTTTTCCTACTTGTATTTAGCTTGACATGAATAACGTGCGTGCGATGAGATTTTTTTGCAAGTTGTTACGAACTCAGGTTAAAGTTTGATTTAGCTGACATTGCATGAGTACCTCCCTAGAAGCGTCAAACTCGATTCTTGCAACATGCAATTAAAATGAGTGTTTTATTTTAAGGGAGTTCGGCGATTTAAGCATTGCTAACCTATACTCTTTTTTTAAGTTGTTGTTCATTCGCACAAATGAAATGCTCTCCTTATTCGAACTGAAGCTATTAGCACTGATTAAATGCCACAAATGTATCATTTATTTATTACGCCATGTATTGTATAATTCACCTGCATTGCAAAAGCAATAGAAGTTGAACAAATGAAATCAAACCGAGGATGTAAGGGCTAATGACAAATCAATCTGAATAAACACATTAATATTATTATATGTATGTGTATAATTCACCATTAATTTTCAACCCTCTCCCTCCATATCCTGAATTTGGGGTAGGTCATCAAATTAAGTCAACTTGAAGAGATCCTCGTCCCCCGCCCCGACAATTTTTACCCCCAACCCCCAGCAACCTAAAGTTTTATGATATAATCAGTGGTTGATATAATCTAATAAATGTATGGTTCCTTACCCAGTCGGCGACTTGTTCAAATTAAATATTCAGTATAGATATGAGTACAGTTGATTCCATTGGAACATAATAATATTTTATTCCATTTCTTCTATACACTATAATACAACTAAAGCAAGCACTTATTATATTCCTCAATGATTATTCCTTTGTCTCGTTGGTGTTCCCACTAAATAATTTCGGAGTTAATTCAATTTATTAAGCATTTTTACAATAAGAATAATAGTTATTCTTGATCTACTACTTTTATTCTACAACTTCAATCCAATCCAGTGTTATAGGCTGAAAAATTATAGGTTACAAAACAAAACTCGTAAATATTCTAATATGTTAGACAACATTTCAAACAAATTCCAGTTTCAGCTCATTGATGGTTTTTACAATCAAGGACAGGGGCACTTGCCTGAGCCGTGGCCGTAGAGATATCGTAAATCTAATAATGTCGTAATAAAAATTTAAAAAACCTTAGTTGCATCAATTAGTTACTTTAATAACTGCCGAATCATTCCATTTGTTTGTATAGAGACTTAAAGTACAGAAGTAACTTACTTGGATTATGTCTTTGAGCACAGGGAAAACCGCATGGATCGAATAAGGTTGAAAGTTCCTGGGTCATTACATCAATGGCACAAACGAAGGCACCGATATCACTGGAGCAGTCACAATCACTGGGAGTGGGAGTAGTAGGTAATGTGCAACCCCGAGGAGGACGAAGGCAATCCAATTTTGGTACAATTTCCGAGCAATTAGTGTCACAAGTACCGCAGTGAAGCACTTCTACATAAGTTAACATTCAAAAGAAAAACAATTACTGCTTCAAATATTATTTTGTCAATACACAGAAAGGAATTTACGTACCAACTTTAATAATATCTAATATCTACTAATTGATATATGTATTATAATCAACGGCTATACCGTAGCTTATACCAACGTCCCGTTCAGCGCATTCAAGTGCACAAATATTATGAAGAGTTTCCAAATTTCCAGTCTTCCTGTCGACACAGCAAATTGGATTGTATCCAACATCGAAATCGGGAATGGAACAAGGGATGAGACACTTAGATCTACGGCATTCTGAATCCGGTGCAGGGACTGCATCTGGAAGTGCAAAACTTAAAGTGTGAATCATTATAAAGAAAGAACATAAAAATCCCAAATTTCATTTTACCTTTTCCATGGACGTCGTTATAAAGATTGAGCCAGCATTGGCTAGCAAAACTTTGTTCTGTGGTTGTACAAATTCCTTTCTGTGGTTCGGGTTTCCCGTGTGGCTTCTTATATTCGGAGTATTCGTCACCGTAATTTTCATGTGGCTTCTTATATTCGGAGTATTCGTCATCGTAATTTTCATGTGGCTTCTTATAATCGGAGTATTCTTCACGGTAATTTTCATGTGGTTCGGATCCTGGCAAAGGGCAAGAACAAGCTCCGATTGGAGAGGATTGAGCCTGAATTTGACCTAAAATGGCCAGAAATATGCCTAAAAGAATAGGAGACATTTTTATAAGGGCTCAATGAAAAAATATTCTGCTCCAATTCTTTTCTTCTCACCCTTGACGAATCTCTAACTAAGTAAGTAATTTCGTTATGCTTTTAATGATTATGTGTGAGATTGAAGCATATAATTTTGTTGACGTGTATTTTGCAACCAATTTTACAAAAATGTACAAGTCGTCATGTTTTTCCTACTTATTAGCTTTTATGTATAAAGTTCCTATTGATGAGATTTTCAAGTTGTTTCAAATCCTTGTTAACGTTGGATTTGGCTGACAATGAGAACCTTTCAAGTGCCATACCGGGATTTTGATGGATCTTATTTAGATGGAGGCTAAATAAATCTGGCTTCACCCAAAACTATTTATATTTTGCTGTTGAAAGCCTTACATAATAACAAGACAAAATTATTATTCCTGACTAATAAAATTATTCTTTACTCCATTTTCCGTCAATACCACAAGCTCTTATTGTATTTAGAATAACGAGCAAACGGCGAAAGCAGGTATTGTCGATATACAGAAATATTCTGCTCAAGTATCGACATATTCCCTGTCGACCTCAAAACTTCCAGTGCTTTCTAGGTATGGGTGATACTGCCTTAGCGGTATCGCTTGTCCAAATGGTACGCATAGCAAGAATTTAGCCCATTATGACAAGAATGTATTATGTAAATAAATGTGACAAAAATTAACTTATTAAAATGATCGGTTTGAATAAACTTACGTATCGGAACAAGATTGGTGTTTCAATTGGACGACATAAAATTAAATGGTTTTCGAGCTTGTTCAGTCACATCCAACAGATGGTTGGTATATTTGGTATAATAATAATATTATTCTTCGAGGTTCATTAAATCATTAAAAGTTTGAGGTCATGTTTAAATAAATGTTGGAACAAAACACCATTTCATTAAATTTTTATGAACTAATTGCAATACTTCAAGTCCAGAAGAGCTATATGCAGAAATCGCTTAAACGGGTTTTAGCGCACTACCATGCTTAAGGGAGTTATATCTCCTTTTGGTATTTCGGCGAGAATTTGTTTTTTGTTCTACTCAATTTTTGCATGTGGTCTGATAAAAAGCTTTTTCATTCAAAACCGCGGCTTCACAACCGAAACACAAAGTCAAAATTTGATTTCGATAGATTTAAACTATCAATCTTCGGTGTTATAGACTAAAAACGTGATTATTAAATAAATTTTCAATGAATTTTACAATGTTCAGGGGAATCTAAAAATTGACTGAGGCTAACATTACTACATTATTCAATGATAAGAGCTTATATAATATAATCAGCGTTCGCATATCGTGTCAGAAGTTTGTTGTACATGGTAGCGTAAAATATTCTTGACGCTTCTAAATTACGAATCCAGATTATTTATTCTTTGGTTTTTCAGCTATAGAAGGGCAGAGGTAGATATATGTACATCAATGTAACAAATCCGAAATTTGATGTCGTGATTTGTGTTTACCAGAACCGCAGGGGATTGTTGTCGATTTAGTAGAGTGAGAGTTTGTGAGGAGGAAAATTTACTGCCTTCAGGCGGAGTTATATTCTTCTTCCAGGAAGCCTCACTAGACTACGCAACAGTGAATGGATTATCTTTCGACCAGGATGAGATGCAACATGGATCAGCTTGAAATTACGCTGAGAAATGAATCTGCAAGCCAAAAAATTCGGTTTCCTGATGGATGAGGGCGCAACTTAACTAAGCCTTAGGGAAATTCAATTAGAGGTGAAAGAAGTGAGTTACAGAAGTGGATAATGCACACAGATTTAAGTACGTAAGTAATCAAAAGAAAAAAATCAGTGACGCACAAGCTGCTTTAAAGTTGTTTTATTTAATCTCACATGTATAGTAGGATGTAACTTAGATGAGAATCGTCTTCTTCATCTCGACATCAGTTTATGTATTCACAACACCACCTGCTGCTTTGTTTATATCTACAGACATCCGCCTATCCAAGCATTTTGTATAAGTTCTTATTTACCTGAGAAGTTCCTTCAAGGATCAGATAGTAAAATATCCATAAAACATGTATTGATTGAGTTATATACCGCTCGTAGAAATCATTCTTCCTGCCATAAAAATACCCCATGGGTTTTCCTATGTAATCACCGCCTGAAAGCCCCGAACACGAACTTAAACAGGCTTACCGGATTTTACTGTCCCAAACACAATGAATAAAGGATTTGAATAGTCAGTGCCTGCGTTGCCCATGTAAAAGTAAATGTGTATTTGACATAGCAATAGTTCTTTTTGGGAAATCGAAAAAGAAGAAAAACGTTTAAAGAGCTACTTTTTATCTCTGTATCATTCCTGGAGCCATCGTTTGGATAAGGGTGGAACTTTTCGTTACATTTAAACATGCTTAATATAATTAATTTAATTTAAACGTAAAATTTAACTTCAATTGAAATATGTGTGGAGACCTTCCTTCAAAGGATGAGGTTCAGAGAGAGATGGAATTAAAAAGTCCCATACTCCATGTCTTTCAGGCTCTCCCCTTGACGTATCAATAGGTAATTCTGAATCCCGTTCAGGGTCTGCATCTTGAAAAGTAAAACTGAAGGTGTACATTATTCTATAGAAGAATAAGAAACAATTTTTAATTTTACTTACAATTTTTTTTATTGTTTCCATGGACGGTATAATTAAGAATGAGCCAACAATCGCTTGCAAACCGATTTCCCGTTAATGTACAAATTCCTGTTCGATGGTCGGGTTTTTCATTTGGCATCTTATGCTAATAGTGATAGTCACCGTAAATCTCGTATGGTTCAAATCCTGGCAAAGGGCAAGAGCAACCTTCAATTAGAGAAGGTTTAGCGTGAATTTGATCAAAATGGCCAGAAAAAGACCTAAAAGAATAGGAGACATTTTTAGAAAGGCAAAATGAAATATTCTGCTCCAATTCTTCTGTTCTCTTGCTCAACTAATTTCTCTCTAAAATGATTTCCCTGCATTTTTAGTGGTTTATTGGATGATTAAAGCCAGTGCTTTGGTCAATATCAATTTTTATAATATGTGCAATAATACCTGCAAAATATCCTACTTCATCTTGCAATTTTATGCAACAATTTTGACAGCATAGAGTTTGGGCTATGGAAAATGTCGTAGCTCATTTTACTTAACTTTCTGGTTTCAAAACTAGAAGGAATGGAATATTCCCGCAGTTTCTTTCAGGGTGGAAAATAAAAGCGTTGTATTTAATGCCGACAGAAATATAAGGTATGAACAGCTGGATTGCGCTCGCTTATATCTTTTAAACACTATCTGCTTACTACATCAAAAACGGATTGTGACACTTCAGGTGTAATCATTGTGAGTTAATGAATGAGTTGGTTGAATGGTTTATCATCGCTCAAATATTTATTTACTAATATGAAACAAGTACTTCTATATTTGTAAGTTTCAAAAATTATGATGTACTAAAGCTTAGAGACCATTCTAAATAAAATGCGTTGTCAACTTCTTTTGTCCTAACTCCCACATTCCCAATCCCAACCTAGAAGAGCTGAAATTATTGAGTAAGGCTTGCATGTACAAGAAATATATCAGTATTTCAAATCTGCACAACAATCTTTATTTAGATGAAGATTAAATAAATGCGACGTCATCCAAAATTATTTATCTTTTATTGTTGTGAAAGCATTACAATATAAAGACATTCCTTTATAATAAATAGCAGAATAACAGGCAAAATAATCCACATTGTCATACAATTAGCGCAATGGGAAGTTTCATCAGCATTAATTTTCTATCTAATTTGATATAATAATAATCTATTTTGTTCCATTGTTTTTCTGTATTACGTTGACGGCTAGCAAAAGTTATTAGGGATCAACTAACAGGGATTTACAGATTTGATTCCCATCAAATTGCAGCCAAACCAAGAAGGCCCATAATGATTCCAAGTGGTTGCTTTGTTACTTCATTTGAAAGTAATAAACAGTTCCATAGGAATGGTCTTAATAGACAGTTATAGTCAACTTTTTACGTATCTCCCGCATGAAACTTATATATGGCACTTATGGAACTTACAGATGAAAATTTGACAAGTAAAATTTTGGTTTTATACGTTCTATAAGTGTCATAAGTTTTATACGGGACATACGTAAAGGATTGTGTTAACCGCCTATTAACTCGATAAAAGATATTTTTGGGTGACCGTAATTAACTGCATAATAAGAATGTATGTTTTCTCTGTCAGCAGAAATTATAGTACTCCTGTAGTTTCAAATAATTATCTTTAATTTACTACAATACAATCAAACAATGTGGCTAACGGACCCAAAAAGACTACTCTTCCCTTGAATAATTGGAAGAGTATTATTTGACACGGAAAATATATCCACGAATTTGCAATTTAGAGAATTTAATCAAATCCTATTCACGATTTTTGCATATAGCTCCTTCTGGACTTCCGCCGACGATATGTGCCTTTGGCTGGTGGCTACCAAGTAAGTCGTGCCTGCATTTCTACGGGAGGAAAGAATTCAACAATTTTTATGCTTTCCTTTTAAAGTTCATAAGCAAATCTCTCTGAATAAGTTTCTAAAGGCTCATGCTGTTTACAAATGATTTGAAAATTTTCTTAATAAAGTAACAACAATTATGACCAATTTCTCTGTCATTCCCTTCGGGCATTTGTTTTCCAAGCGGATTTAGTTGGAATAGTGCCTTTTATTAACTTTCGTCAATATAATTGCAAGATGACCATAATTAACTCTAATGATAAAATTACAGGATAGGTGTTCCGCGTAATTCAACACCAAATACAGAAATTCCACGTGATTCAAATAATTATCTCTATAATTTCCACAAATTGTAAGTACTTAATATAGATTTAGTAAGAAGGGCTCCTGACTCCTGAATCATTAATAATTACCCATGGAGATAATTGTAGGAATAGGAATATTATTTGACATAGAAAATATCTACACATGTTTGCAATTTAGTGGATTTAATCAAATGTATACACTGCAGACTACAGACTCAAATTCTGTTTGGATTTCTGTTAAGAAAGAATTCAATTCTTTTACCAGAACGATATTTCCTAAGTCAGGATGTTTCCAAAAGATGTGAAATGTTTCTTTCAAATGATAAAACCTGCGACGACATACTACGTCACTTGAGTCGTAGGTGTCAGGAGGTGAATTTTCCAGGTTAGGGACAAGAAAAGTAGGATAATTTCCTCGGTGATTTTCCATCATTTTTTACGCCGAGTTGTCATAAGCACGTACTTTTTGTTCATGAAAGTATCGATGCAGAGGGAACTTCACTCAATCATAGATATCTCCCTGCATTTTCTCATCACCTTTACCATTGTGCTAAGCATGGTTGTAAACTTCCTGATTTCATTTAAAAATCCTAACATTAATGTGTTCATTTTTAATTTTGTATTTGGGAGTTCAACTGGAAGAATTAAGTGCAAAAACACGAGGAACAGGTTTATGTGTGGCAAAAAAACCACAGTTGCTGAGGAACCTACATCTGAAGAATCATGTCAGGAATCTTGATTTACTTTCGTCTCTTTCTTCTTGTCTTACTTGGGCATGTATGCAGTGGTGGTTTTGCAAATATTCGCAGCATATTTACATTTCATATTTACCCGTTTCTCCCGCAACATTACAAATATCCAATGATAATGATCGTCCTCTTGACGTTTATATTTTTGTACTTAATTGTGGTCAGAGCCGTGGCAAGCCTTTTTGACGTCCAACAAACAATAAGTTCTTCAAAATATTTAAACATCCAACTGTTGCTAAAGTGGTTGTGACAAATTTTATACCGTTTAAATATTCAAATTAATTAATTAAATTGTCCAAGACTATAATTTTCGTAAATAACGGTAATGTAAGATAAATTAATTTCAAATGAATACATAGTTATATTAATTTAAGCAGGGGCATTTGCCGTCGCCGACACCATAAAGCAGCTGTAAATCTAATAGTAAAAGAAAAATTAGAAGCATCAATTAGTTATTTTAATAAAAGCGGAATAGTTCAGTTTGTATATTTTATAGACTTCAAGAAAAGAAACTTACTAGGATTGTCCATCTGAGCACAGTTCAAACCGCATATACTGAAAAAGGACATCTGAAGCCTGCTATCTACATTAATGGTACAAACAAAGCCAGCAACTTCACTGGAACAGTCACAATCTTCATCTTCAGGATCGGGAACGGCAGGCAGTGTGCAACCGTCGGGAGGACGAAGGCAATCCAATTCTGGCAGAATTTCCGAGCATTTAGTGTCACAAGTGCCGCAGTGAAGCACTTCTACATCAGTTAACATTCAATTGACAAAAAATAATTTCTTAAAATATTATTCTGTAAATGCACAGAAAGGAATTTACATGCCAACTTTAAGGATATAAATTGTGATATCAAAGTCTATACCATAGCTTATACCAAAGTCCCGTTCAGAGCATTCAAGTGCACAAATATTACGAAGGGTTGTCAAATTAGCACTCTTCCTGTCAGTAACGCATATTGGATTGTAGCCATCATCGAAACCGGGCTGGGAACAAGGGATAAGACACTTAGATTTACGGCACTCTGAATCTCGTGCAGGGACTTCATCTGGAAGAGGAAAACTGAAGGTGTAAATTATTCTATAGGAAGAATAGAAAATTCCTAAATTTCATTTTTACAATTTCCATGGACGTGGTTATAAAGCTTGAGCCAGCATTGGCTGGCAAAACGTTGTTTTGTGGTTGTACAAATTCCTTTCTGTGGTCCGGCCTTCCCGTATGGCTTCTTATATTCATGGTATTCGTAATTATCGTAGGGTTCAGATCCTGGCAAAGGGCAGTCGCAACTTTCAATTGGAGAGGACTGAGCCTGAATTTGATCTAAAATGGCTAGAAATAGGACAAAAAGAATAGGCGACATTTTTAGAAGGACTCAAAGAAAAAATATTCTGCTCCAATTCTTTTCTTTTCTTCTCTTGCTTGACTAATTTCTAATTAAGTAATTTCCCTGTGCATTTAATGATTCATTGGGTGATTAAATATTATTCTTTGATTAAGGCTTATTGTGCAAGCTATTGTACAAAAATGTGCAACCCATCAGATTTTTCTTACTTGTATTTTGATTTACAAGAATAAGCAAGCTATGAGATTTGAATCCACGTCAACGTTGGATTTAGCTGACAATTAGTACCTTCAAAGTGCCATACGGGGATTTTGGTAGGGTCTGAACTGATCGAAAGCTCTCAAAAGCTGTTGAACCGTTAAAAAACCGAGTTCTTTTCAACGGTAGACCTTTGCAGGTTTTGGCTTCCCAGCAATTAAATGGAAAATTTCAGCATCAAATTCCTGCGAAATACACTATTTCGTCTCAATTTGTAGCCCCTAAACCGTTTAAGACCTTCATTTCACTAGTGGATTTTACCATGGCTAAGTTAACTATAGTTAGTTTAAGCATCCAAAATCGAGAGATTTCACTGTAGCTGTCAGGGCATTAGCGATGGTTAAGTTAACCATCTTTATTCCGATTTCACACGAATTTAAACCATAGTTAAGGAATTTCTTGCCATGCAAGCGGTAAAGCAGGTTAACATGTCTGTGGAAGACGCGGGGTTCACGCAAGTCAGGCTTGAGTATCCAGCGCAAAGAAAAAGTGGATACACTCAAAAACGTAAAAATGGACAAAGTGGCCTCACTTCAAAAGTCCATTTTTGAAATTTGACCCTCACCCTCCAAATTTATATTGGAAAGGTACTTCGAAGGTCCATTACGTAAATGGACTCAATAAATGGCAAATGTGACTGTCCAATTCAGATCTGGCCATGTTAATGTTGAACCTAACATCCAATACCTTGTTGGATTGCTCGAATTGGACCTAGTGGAACCCCCCAGACTTCTGGACTGACCCCCTCTTATTTCACCCAGTTAAAACACTATCCAAAATATAATTGGACCCCATTTCAGTTTTACTCATCAATCCACTCCCAAATTGGTATGGATCCTCTTCACTGCCGCTAGTCAATAATTTTATACATAACCATCAAACTTATCCATAGTTAAGTTTTAACCATAATGGCTAATTTAGCCATGGTTAGCTTCCGATTTCACATGAAAATAATGGTTAAACTAGCCAATGGTTAATTTAGCCATGGCCAAGTCCACTAATTTAATCAAGGTCTAAGCTGTGGCTTTGAACCCTAGCCAAATTCCGACTACTTGAAATACTGATATTATGCATAAATTCTGAAAACATATAATTTGGGCTTTGGAAAATAAAAGAAAGTATTACATCTTGCTAAAAGGTCTTATCTAGAAACCAAAGGGTATTGAATATCCCCGCAGATTCTTTCGGAGCGGAAAATAGAAGCGTTGTATTTGATGCCAACGTTTACCATTTAATTACTCAAAAGCAACACAGATCTTATTAGGCATAAACAGTTGAAAATCCCTTTGCTGACAGCTCTTGAACGCAGTGTTGGCAGAGGCAAAACCCAAAAACCCAGGGTTTTTGGGTTTTTGATTAATATAATAATACAAGGAAAGTTGAAAATAATAGTTGTTTCTAATTTATATATGTATATATTTCATATTATTTAAATAAGTTGATTTGAAGTCATTTAAAACTATAGTATAAGCAAAAGCAATTATTCACGAATAACCGCTGAAATGATGTTGTGTATCATTGACATGGAGATGTACATATCAATTGCCCAAATACCCAAAAAGCCTGGGTTTTTGCAAACACTGCTTGAACGATATCTAGAACATCAAAATCCGAGTGCACATCGTGAGGTGCACACGTGTGAGTTCATGCTAGGATGAATGGTTTGTATCATCGCTCAAATATTTATTTGACAACATGAAAAAAGAGCTTTTATAATTTTAAGTTTCAATAATAATAAAATTATTGCAACCTATTATAATGCACTGAAGACTATAGAGACCGCTCTAGATAAAATCTGTTGTCATGTTATTTAGCCTTAACTCCCACATTCCAATACATTGTAACATGCGCATAAGTACATATTCCTTGTCAATCTCAAACTCGCAATGGTTGCTTATTTATACTGCCTGTCCATCCCCAATAATTAACGCATGGTAGGAATAGCAATGCAAGCTGACTCGAGGTTAAACAGTGATTGCATATGAGTTGAATTGGTCAGCATTTTAAGATTCCTACACACAAGCAAGCATTTTTCCCACAATTAATTGAGCAATAAATTCCAATGCCACAGAATATGTATGATATATATGAAAAATTAGTCCAATACACTTTAACCTTGGAAGGGGAAATCAGGCTAAGTTTTTAGACCTCAGACCATAAGTACTGCAGTTGGATCTTGTTGCATACGAAATAATGTAACAGCGTCTTTCATATCATCCCAAATGTATAGGTCTTGAGTGGCAATGATGGGGTCATGGGTCATCATATTTTCATGCAAAAAATTACAACTGCTAATAAAATTTCCCACACACTTTCAAATCCATTGAATCATCCCAAAAGTAACCACTTGATCACAAAGTCCTTCTTTCTTTTTTGAATCAACTTAGCGATTAGCGATTCCTTTCCATTCACACACGTGTCCTCAATATAGCCATTCCCTAAAACAAAGTTATCTTAAATAAATGTGACCGCTTGTATTAGCTATTCTGCACGAGCTTAACCTGAAAATGCATAAAAAATATTCCTTTACAATTTATCACAAGCGAATCAATTTTTTACTTGCAAATATATGACATTTTGGGTCAGATCCTTGAAAACTTTGTTGTGCCTTGAGCTTTGATGAATGAAAAAACTATTCGTAATACATTTTCTAATATAGAAACCATTGTAGCTTGACACTTATCGTCAGACTAAAAGTTCTTCCCAACGGAAACGCTAATAAATTTTGGAAAATTCTACAACTCCGGAAATAATGGAAGGCAAGGGTAATAATTCTCGTTGCATGTATAAAAGCTTGAGTCTGGCGGTTGCTCTCTTTCACCTTGTAAGACAATATTGCATTGTAATTTGCAAAAATAGTTTTTAATTTTATAAAAATAATTTTTTAATTTTCAAAAATAATTTTCAATTTTACAAAAATAAAATTGTTAATACTTTCTCAAACTTTTATTTTCAACAGATCACATCAATATGGATTGGTACTTGTGCCCTGGAAATTTTAACCCGTTTCTACCGAACGCTGGATAATGAAGGAAGTAGTGAAAATAATAATTTAGCAATGGCACATAGTGCTTCCATCGTTGGAATCATGTCCGTCATGAGTATAATTATGGCGACCCTTTTACAGCGTGCAATTTATAAGGTAAAAAGTTGACGTGGTTTTAATCGTTTAGTTTTTAAATCAATTCACATATTAACTTCATTTCACTTAATAATGTATGACAATCATAATATTATTTGTTTTTATTTGTAGAAAAACGTTGATCTACTAAAGATGTGGATATTTTATGGGGTTAGCAGATTACTTCTTGCGCCTGTCACAATTTCCACTTTTAAAGTACTAGGTCTGACAACGAGAGCCAATATGGATCTCTTCATGATTGGTTACGTCACACTGGAACTAGTTTCTTTGGCGGTGGTTATTTTGCATATGAGGGAGGTTCAAGATGAGTCTTTGAGATCACAACAAGGTCTGATTAATATAGCTATCGACGATGGGCGTTATAGTAAAAAGTCATTGGTTATTACTTTACCAGAAACTCATCAACTTTTTAAATCAAACCTTGAACCAAGGCTTACTTCAGTTTAAATTTCCTGTATAATTTTACATGATTTTGTTCAAATATTTTGTTAAGGGATATTTTAAGAGGAAGAACGTTTCACGGACGTGAGTTACACAATCCGTTGTTAAAAATCTGCTTTCTGATCTCTCAGGAATTTATTAATACACTGTAATGTGAGGGTTCCAGCCTCACAATACCTTGTCTATGTTAAGTGTATAATGCAAATGCATTATGAGATAGACCTTCGTC
>JAQFXU010003447.1:0-16196 GCA_034693705.1 Spatulosminthurus flaviceps | reverse complement strand
AATCATGCTCGCAATGTACATGCAAAGCCCCCAGTTCTTTATAAACCAGTTGCACACAGCAATTCTCTATATGCTGAGAGAGAGAGAGAGCATCTTCAACGTGAGTATACATACCCCCAGAAGTTTTTACATCCTTGCTCCCTACCTTGAACATGGAATGTACATACGTGCAGGAATGAGCACAGCGAGTCACATATATAGAGACAAGGATCCCCAACCTACCACACAGCAGCTACATACGTCTCTCCCAGCACTGAGCAAACTGAGCGCAGTTGACTGCAACAGCATCAATGTACATACGGTTCAACATGCTAGGTTATGTATCTGCAGTGGGAATGTAAGGGCGTCTATATATGTGCAGGGGAAGCAGCAGCAGCAGCTCTGAAAGTTGTTAATGGAGAATGCTATGCAGGTTGCGTTCTCTTTGGTCTCTCTCTCTCTCTCTCTCTCTCTCTCTCACAGTGAAATCGTCACACTCGCACTCATTGGAAATGCACTCGATGCACCGATACGTATACATTGTATATGGCGTCTGCCCCGGCCCGGCAGCATTTCCCTAGCACAACTTGCAACTTGCTCTTGGATTGGAGGAAAAGCACAAGGAATACATAGAGCGCAAGGATAGAACAGCTCAATAGAGTAGCAGCCAGCCGACCACATATAACATATAATAATACAGACAGAGAGAACAAACTCACGTCTCTTCCATCTCTCCCATATAGAAAACACATCCCTTTATATCTCTAACCACCATACATTTCCCAACCAACCAATACCAAACCAAGCAACTGAAACTGCATATACTGAAAATAAATTCCGAAGGCGTACTTTTTCCCGTCCTTTTTAACCATTAAATCTACAGACTGCACATAGAGCAGTGCTCAAACTCATTGCAACTCCCGGCACATAGGCCTTACATATGTATACATATAGATTTAAAATCTCTAGTAGTAGTTATTATACACTGCACTAAAAAAAATCTCTATATACTTTACCCCTCGAAAAGTGCAGGCTATACCCTCGCCGTACTCCTTCCTATACAATATATCCTTTTTTCCATCACACCATAAGTTGTACACTGAGTACAGTGTTGGGGCTGGCAAAGGCTTCCTCAAGCCATCAACCATTTGCTATAGAAAAAGCCTCGAGAATTTCCAAGCGTCCATTTCAATTGAAGCTACATACCCGGCAGGACACCACCAAGACAGAGTACATACTCTTCTCGAAAAAGAGGGAGAGAGAGAGAGAGAGAGAGATAAGTACGACCGTAGCAGACCTCAACCAAACTCCATCAATAGGTACAAGAATAGAAGGGCTTTACCCAAGCAACAACTACACGAAGTGTACAAGAGGGAGAGAGAGTGAAGGTAAGCTAGTTTAACCATCATGAGACATATTAAGCACTATATTAACTATACATTACACACAGAGCCGTGAAATAACATACCGTACGAGAACCCAGAAGAAATAATAGTAAGCATATTTTATTTTCTATTTTGATTTCCATTGTAAATATTTGCCAAATTGTGGATTACGTTCCCAACCAAGCCAACTCTCGTGTATCAAGATATCAAGAATATATACGAGAGAGTCTCAGGAATTCGCCGACAAAAACAATGTCCGTCCGAAGGAATATATTGTGAGAGTCGGCTGGACTGGAAATTGCAAGGCTATACCTAAAAAAATCCCTTTCTATCAATAGAATCCCCACTGTAGAAATAGCCTTTCTCTTTTATAAAAATATATGGAAATTTTCCCTTTTAAAATGTTTCTAAAATTAACTGGAAAATTATTTGTTGAAGTTAAAATTTAAAATTTAGAAAAAAATTTTTTTTTTCGGATTTACCCCGGAAAATTTTGAAAATTTTCAAGTGAGTGCTCAAAGGGTCAAATGAAGTGTAGTATGTAGGAAGAATAATAGTTATGTACTTTATTGACAAGTAAATGGAAGTGGACATGCTAAAAGTGCATGGTGAAGGATCTTTAAAAGTGAGAGAGCGTAATGTGGAAAAAATGAGATTTTTTTTAGTGTGGCTCATCATATAGAGTTGGAGATGAGGTTGAGACAGTTGCGAGTTGGGGTAAATGTATGTGTGGTAACAAAAAATGTATCTACCTCGTATGAACCTTGTTTCTTTGTACAGAAAAAGCGGATGGGAAATATCTATATAATTTTTTTTGAGATGATGTGAGCCTGGGACATATAGGAAGGAGGGAGAATTAAATAGGCGGTGTATGGCGGCGGCTAAAATAAAGGCCATAAGGCCGGATTAGATTACAAAGGTGTTATTTTTGTGTGTATTTTTTCTGGGTTTTTGGAAAAAGTGTGAAAATCGGGTTTTTTATAAATTGGCCATAGCAAGTAATGTAAGGATGTGTGGATGAAGTGGTGGATTTTAATGGGTTGAATTTTCCCCGTACAGTTACGCGAATCTTTCAAAAATTGATGTGAACGAGAGGAATCGTTGAGACTGATCCGGTTGAGCCGACGAGAGACTGATGAGACTGGGATAGGAGGATTTCAATTTTTAGTTGGACCTTGTAGTAGTGAGAATACAATTGGGTAATAATACTTTTTTTTATTTTAGTTTTAAAAAAATAATTATTTTAGCTTTAATTTTTATCACCCATGGAGCTTTATAAGGAAGTTTAGGTGCACATGGAGATGTAAAAATAATTATGAGTATTAGTATTGAGATAAAAAAAATAGGAGTATGGAAGTGAGTTAGTATTTTGGATTTCGGATGGGAGCTGATATTTTGTATGATGAGTGTTGAGAAATTGCGAAAATCAATTGAAAAGGAAATGATTGCGGAAAATTAGATCATTGAAAGTTCGGAGGGATTATTTGTCATGTGTAATTAGGAGAGATGGAGTGAGTGTGTGGAAACGCATGTATGTGGTTAGTTGTACGATTGTTGTTGGTGGGAATGAGCGGTTGATTGAGGGAGACGAAGTACTGATTGAGTGAATTGAGTATTGATGATTGTTTTGGTTGATTTGTGCGTGAAGGAGTAGGAATAATTAGACGTGCAAAAAGAAGTGTATCTAAGGCGGTTGATTCTGCAGAAGAGGAGAGAGAGAGACATAAGGAATTGAGAGAGTACTTGTTCTGAAGTACGAGAAGAAGCAAGAGTAAAAGCAGTGGCAATGGACTCGTCATTTGGATTCCATCCCTCCATCGCTCATAGTCATCCTAGTCACTATGGACAGCCATACTTCCCGCAGGTTACCCAGGTAATTGTAGTTTGACTGATGTTCGGGGTGTAGTGATTGTTGTTGCTTGACCTTGGTGTTCGGATCGCGACGATGATTTTGGGCAGTCCTTCAATATTTTACAGTGTCCAAGGGTCTTTCCAAATTTTTCGGCGGACCGGCAAAATCATAAGGAATTTCATCCTCCCCCTCCTGCTAGCAATGTCCTTCCACAGAACCTAATTAATAAGGATTTCCATACCAATGCAAATTCTATGACTCAACAGCAGCATGAAACCAAGCCCTTAATTCCACAGGAACCGAGAGCATTTATTCCAGCGACCCTTCAGGTCAGCCAGCAGCAGCAACAACAGCAGCAGCAGCAGCAACAGCAACAACAGCAGCAACTTCAGCAGCCGCAGCCGCCGCACAGTCAGCCACAGCCACAGCAGAATGGAACCAATGGTTTGGCGCCGACTACTACACCCAGCAGCACGAAAAAGCCGAAGAAGTGAGCTCATTTCCGTAAAATCATTTAAGTATAGAGCAGCCTTTGCATTGGAATTGATATCTTCTGCACTAAAATTTTTCTTAATTATTGCTAATGAGTACCTTCATTGTTGGCTTTCAGGAAAGGGGATCCCAACGCTGGCAAATACCTGTTGACGAAAGAGGACATCGAAAAATTGAACGCACGGAAAATGTCAAATCTGCCAAATCTCAAAACCAAGAAATTCCAGTGTGATCTTTGCTGCCGTTCCCTCATGACGAAACAAGCTCTTGACATTCACATGCGAAGTCACACTGGTAAGTATTCGTTGATCATGGCTACATTTTGAATCAAGGAGAATTTATTTCAAATGTTGAAAACAATAAATAACATTTTCAGGAGAGAAACCATACAGCTGTGATGAATGTGGCAAGAATTTCGTACAACAGGCAACTCTTAACCGCCACCGGAAAGGTGTCCACATGCCCAAATCTCAAGAATGTTTCGAGTGCGGAAAGATGTTCGGCTACCGAGACTATTTAGTGAAGCATATGAGTAAGTCTTTATTTATTTATGTTATCTAGTTCTTTGGGGATTTACCTCGTTATAGTGAGTGGGACGGTGCAGTAAACGAGTAAACTAATGGTACGTTTTTTCTATGTCCACAGGAACCCATACAGGTGAAAGGCCCTATTCCTGTCAAAAATGTGAGAAGACGTTCCGAGACAAGACTAGTCTTAACCAGCATTCCCGTTCCCACAAATAATTCAATCAGACCTCCGAAAACATGGCTACTATTAATCCTACCCCGAAAAAATTATGAATTCGAAGAGAATCTGTAGATTTTATTCCTTTACGTTTAGGCAAAGAGAAGAGCGACACTTGTAGACTTAAATAGAGGTACACAAAAAGTTAATTTACAATTAATTATCTTCTCTCTCGAAACCAAATCAAATTTCAAATCACATTTACCTACCTACCTAGTCTCAACTCTAGCAAATTAGATCCATCTACCGTAGATTTTATCCAAAATACCAAGAAGACATCCAATTCTACACCATCTTTTAAATTCAACTACCCAAGAAAATCAATATTTCCGGCTCTTTCTAAAACAATTTTGAATCCTGTTTAATCAATTCAGCCGAAAAATCCGATATTTACACATACACACCGACACCAATATCCTCTACTTAAAAAAATAATAGTTGTATTACCTTTAAGATACTAGATTAAAATAGTTGCATAAATCATTCGGAATGTGAATTACCAAACACTATATACCTACTGATCATAGGTACATGATGCTGGTTTGCCTTAGTTTTTGCAATACTGATGAAAACACAAGTTTAGAAAAAACAAGAGAATGAAACATATATCAATAAGAGATATGCGAAATCAGAAAAGCTAATAACCAGATTGAATTAAGATATGATTATGTATAAATATATTCCGCTTTCCTTGAGGGGGATAATAATTACTTCCGTTTTAGCTTATCATATATTATTAACATTATTGTCAAGCAATAATAATTAGTTTTGCTATGTATGGAAACAATTTATTCAAATAATATGATGCTAGCTTCTTAGTTAACTATGACAGACAGTGAAAGAAACGACACCACCCGAAAGCTATGATAATCGTAATATACCAATCGATAAATGGCTCCAATCCTAAAGATTTTGAAATTAATTTTTAGAAACTATTTCGTAATTTCTTCGCTAAAATTCAGAATTACCCGTATGCTGCAATTATTAGCAGCAACATAAATGATGAGCAGAGTAATTTCTTCCAATCCCACTTACAATATGCGACTTTATATCCTGCAAAGGTGTAAGAGTTGTGTATAGCCATTATAGCTTGTTAATTGAAATTATGTATAATTAGGCGCGAGTGATGATTAAAACGCAGTTCAGAGGAGTTAATACTTGAATGCGGCAATGATGATAATAAAATTGGATGAACCGAGAGGGAAAGAATGAAGAGATATAATAATTAAGATAGGAGTTTCTACTTTCGTATTACCTAAAAATAAATTGTAATAAGATGGTCTGAGATTGTGAAAGAATGAGTAATTTTGATGGGAAGTCAGATTCAAAAATATCTATTGTAAAGGAGATATAAATTTTTATCCTACTTGGAAGAAAGGAAACAAAAATTGATATTTTTATCATGGTAACATGTATATGTTGATGGCAAACAGTCAGATGAGTTAGACAGCAAAGAGATAAAACAATAGCATTGAATGTTTGTTGTGGTGAGAGACAGACAAGACTTGGACAGGAGAATAATAACCTAGAGACAGTTACGCTTGCCATTGCTTCTGAAAAATATAATTATTACGAACTAATCAAACTTTATTAATGGACTAAATTTGTTATTAGAATAAAATTAGGAAAATTGTGAGAATTATGAAGGTGTAGCAGTTTCAGAAGATTAGACATAGGATTTTTCCAACAACCGGAGCAGGAGCATAGGAAGAGAGTTTAAATTATGAAGCACGTCAGAAATTTGTAATTAGTTACGTTTATTTTAGCTTTGAACACTTAATTCACACCATATGAAATATAATAATTATTACAGTACAGTTATACAAATAAAATAGACACCAAGATGATAGCAGATACTTAAAGTTACGTACACTTCAGAGAAAACTATAGAAATTATATGGGGTTTGGCTTCTGTGCTATATACCATTGTGTAGTACATTGGAAGTTCATAGGAGCAAAATTCCTGTATAACCAAAAAAGATACATAGATAAAAAAGGGTTCTTTCTGGTTAAGGTGTATCAGTCTTCATAAAAATAACAGTCCAATATATAATATGATTTCATAACCTAATTGCAGTTCTACCGTATTATAAAAGCAGTTGTATAAGAGACACAATATAGTACAGTAACTATTATGCTGTGTTAGTATACCATAATACTTGTGTATTATGATTACACACTAATTCCGATGCCGTTCAGAGGTTTATGTGGACAGATTTGTGAAAAAGCAGTAATTATTGTAAACCTTGATTAAAAAATACAGCAGCATAATTACCAATATTTGTGTACCTAAATCATATTAGGTAGGTAGGTAGAAGAATGTGAAGGATTATTAAGCATCTTGTTGAAATTCTTTATTATGATCATGTGAAAAACACAGAAATTTATTATTGTAAAGACAATTTTTTTGCTATAAGTTATTTCTATATGTGTATAACAATTAATGAACCTTAAAACTGTCTACTTCTAAAGATATGATGTATGAATTCATCCGTGTTATATTGTTGTTTTAATTAAATTATGTATGTGTAGCTCTTATGTAAAATTGAATTGTATAATTATTATATATATCTACATATATGATAATTATATGATGAATAACTACCAAAAAGTGACATGGAAGCAGCAACAATTTTCCCCATTCTTTTTAGACTTGATTCAAACAATTGCTATATATATGTTGTAATGATTATTATTATTTTTAAACCTCTATTTAAATGTGTGAAGACATGCATGATTAAATTGTTGCTGCCTCTATTCCGGATCTTGACGGTGACTTTTCCTCCATTTATAATCCCCAATATATTCTATACCTATACATATTAAAATAATAACATTGTTTCATGAGATGAATAATTGTATGAAAACAACCTAGTTTAAAAAAGCATGTGTATATGGAGCTCGCGAGCATTTATGTATTTTTCTGTAGTTCTATTATATATTATATATATATGATAGTTAAATATATACAATGACTATTTATTAGATATTAGTACACTAGTTTTAGTATATTAAGATTAGAAATTGTAGCTTTTAAGGGATTGATTTTTTCAAATATATTGAGAATGAAGATTAAGATAGATGGCTGCGGTGGGATTTGACACGGTATATTTATAATAGTAAACACAAAAAAAGATTGTGTGTAAAGGTAAAGGACATGGATTTTGTTACCAAGACTGAGGCTTAATGTACTACTAATTGTTGTCAAAAACAGTAACTATATATTATATATATATACATGTATGCACTATATATGAACTGCAACCTGAGGAAACTACTATGTGAAGTCAATAATGTCAATAAGTTATGTATTATAGCCCTATAAAAAAAGTCATCAAGAAGTATATCTTTCAAAAGTGTATCTTTGGGAAAATCAGAAGTGCGACTTTAAAAGAATCAGAGAAGAAGAAGAAAAGTGGCTTTCAGAAATCAAAAGTGTATCTTTATAAAACAAAAAAAATCAGATTCTATCATCGAATGAAGTTTATAACAAATGAGTAGGATTTGCATATGACTTAATAATGGTAACTTTCAGCACAGTGACTCAGCAAGGATTGGTTCATAATTGGCTGAAAAATGATGAAGGTTATTTAGAGAATCAATGTTCGTGTGGTAAAATATATAGATTTAGCAGGACATTATTAGAATTTTTAGCTACTGTTTCAAATATAATGTATTACATGAGCAACAAGTTACTATGTATAACTTTACACGATATTATACATGTAGCTGTTACCAGTTGGTTCCGTTATATCTGATTACAAAAATTTCTCGGAATTTTTTCATTTATTTCAGACAAAATTTTGGTATGTTCGTAAGCTTTAGTCCGTGTTAAATACTTAATTGAAGTGTATCTCATCGATGGGTGTCAAAACAAATTGATGTGTATCTACTTGAAGGAAGTAAAAAACACGAAAATTAACTCTGGAACGATGAGAATATTAAGGAATGGTATGGGGTGAGGCGGCAGTGAAGTAAGAACAAGGGAGGATAGCAATTTATATGTGCATTTATAACCGTGCATATGGTATGTTGTATTTATACTTAAATATGCATTGTTATGATGTCAATAAATGTTATCCCGGTTTGGCTGAAAAAAATAATCTGTATAAGTTATAATTATTACTATACTATAACTATTTACTGAGAAATTCTCCATATAAGTTTTATTTATAATTTAATATATTTAAAGAAATACAACATACACAACTTATATACATCTGTTAAACATAAAATTATTATACTGCTACTGCTATTACTACTACTACTACTACTATTACTATACTACAATATATTACAACTAAAAACCAATACCTGGAAGCAACTACAGACAGACAGTTAAGGAAATCTTGTCTCCTCTGCATACATAACATACATTTGATCACTACAATGCTTTCTTCGTAAAAAAACTTAGTTTGATAATATATAGTTGTCATATATGTATAATTATTATTATTATGATATACGATAATCTATATATGGAAAACTTATACATACATATTTAATATCTCTATAAATGTATATATAAATGCAGATATGTGCACAGCTTTTTGTGACATTTATATTAACTGTACTATGTATATACAAATGTATGTAAATCAAATCTAAGGATGATGCTGTAGGGAGTTTTTTGAAGTATGTCTCTGTAGGCAGAAATTAACATTTAAATGACATTAATACTATACGTTAATTAATATTATTCTTTTTCTCTATTGCATTTTTAAGTTGCATTTCCCCCATTTTATTAATACTAACCAATCCATATATTCAATCAATAGTTTCATTGTTTTTTTGTTTAGTTCCGTCAAACAAGTATAAATAGAAGTCATCATTACAAAAGCTGGTATTTATTTATTTCTCAAAGTATAATAGTTTTTTATTGGTGAAAAAAAAAGTTCTGAGTTTTCTTTTTTAAAATCACAAATGGCATTTATTACGACCTTTCCCTCTATCTATATTTTTCATGTGTCTATACATTACAATCGAAGAATATGGATTCTGTGAAAGGTTTGAAAAAAAACAATTGGTCCAAATTTGGCTGTAAATTAGTATGCTATAGCCGACAGCTCCAATTTTCAAAGAATTATTCGTCCCAAACCAATGAGTTGAGCCTAGGCTACTATAAAATATAATAAAAGATTCTCTTAAAAAAGTGCAAGTGGAAGTAAAATGTTGAAAGTCAAAAGCATAAATGTATAAATATATTAAATTGTGAAACGCTTTATAAAAATGCTTGATCATTGTAAAAGTCTATAACATTAGATAGATGCGATTTCAATGGAACATAAAATTTTCTAGGGCTTGTAATATTATAATAATTATTGCAAGTAAAAACAACTAAATCAAATGATCTTGAATCCAAGTTCAATATTCAAGAGAATTTTCTCTGTAATTATTATATATATAAAAATTTTCGTGCGTGCAATTCTACATTAATAATTTATATATATATATATATCTAGTAAAATTTGTAAAAAATACTTGATTAGCGTAATAATGATAATAAATATATCTACAAGGGCAAGGAGAGAGATAGGAATTCAAGTTGGGAGAGACATACTGGGAACGTAAAGGCTGAAATAACGAAAAAATGGATTTTTTAAGAAAAAAAAATTTAAAAGAGTAAAGGCAAAGTCATGAGAAAGATTTTGAATGAGAATATATATAAATAAAAGTATATATATATCTATATGTATAATAATATATCAACTATTGCATTCACAATAATGTAATATTGGAAAAAACCTAGTACCGAAAAAGTTGTAAACGTGTCGTCCTATACATTATCGTATATATGTATAATATTATACATAATATATATATATATATATTAATGCTCTTCTCTATTTCAATTAAAAAAAAACCTAGAAAACTTATAGTTTTAAGGAAATTCAAAGACTTTAGAGAAAAAAGGAAATTTGTGATTATTACTTTTTTGATTTTCGCCTACCTAATGAAGTGAATGAGTATATATATGCATATATATATGTAACCTCTCTATATATACATATGTATACATGAATCTATTTACCATGTATTTTTTTGAATATTGTTATATAATACTGCCTCTTTGATTTATTTTGTAAACCCATTATATTATAATGAGATATATAAATATAATGGGGCAAAGAAATGAGAAAATGCAATTTATTATTATTATTGTTACACTGTCGATAAAATTCTTGTACGACATTGAAATTAATTGCTATATAATTATTAATACTACTATTATAAAATATGAAATTATTTCTATTTTTAATCTTTGCAAGCAAAAAAAAACCTTTGGCTAAAATGGTTAGTTCCTTGTATTTGTTTTTATCACATTTACATACATATATATATATCGATGTAGATGATACACAAGTCAACCAATATATTTTTAAATTATTTATTCAAATTTGCGTGAGATTTGTTTATATACTGTAAATTTATATATGTTATTTAATATATCCACGACAAAAATGGTTTGACATATATGGTAAAAGATATGGAGTGTGTGAGAGTTGTCATCTTTGTCATTCACGAACTTGAGTTCCTTTATATGTTTCAAAAAAAAGGAAGGGTCAGACTGTTATTTATTACGTCGGCAAGAGGTTTGGGTTGTATAGAGAGAAGAAAAGGGCGGAAGTGAATTACGGTGTTTTGAGTTGTATTATTGCTCTTTCAAAAACTCTTTAGACAAAATTAGCTCTTTAAATTCTCATTATTTGAAGAAACGTTTTTTTATATAGGAACCCCTTATTATTTGAATATTTTTTTTCTTAGTTATATAGCCAAAATTTACTAGACTTGCCATTTATATTGTGTAGGACAATTTTAAGAGTTTTTTGTTTGTGTGTGTAGAGAGATAAGAAAGAGAATGGAAAGGTGACAAGAAGGGAAGGAGATGATATCCTTTCATGGAGATAAAAATGAAAATGAGGAGGACAAGACTTTTTTAAAGGAAATTATATTGAATAATATTGACGTAATGAAAAAAAAAGTATAAAAAACTCACTTGAAATTGTGTGCCCATGATCGTATTTGTCGTTACCTGTGAACGTGAATGACTAATGCCAAAATGTATTTTGAAATGATATAGTTGATATTGATTTTGCTTCTTTTGTGGAGATATATTTACTATTCTAGAAATTATATACATATATATATTATTATATTAGAATTTATCCATAAATTCATATTCATATATGATGAGATATATGAATTATTATAGATTTAACAAGCGCTAAAATATTATTGTAGTTCGTGGATCCTATTATAATTACTACGTAGATTCACACACACACACAAACACACATATACACACAATAAGATGTAATTTAAAAAAGTTCTTGTTATTTTGTATCATCTTTAAAGAAGAAAAAAGCACTCTGTTATATATATGTTTTATTTGAGGAATGATTATTATCATTATATATTGTGAGATTCGACGACACTCATCTTTTTTGCCACTACATAGAATTAATTATTATATTTTGTGAAATAATAATAATGCAGCTCATTTTTCAACACTTAAGAAGTGAACAACATTCATTATTGCTTTTTGACGGATGCTAAATATTAATCTAATTATTACATTATTATTATTATTATTGTCTCACATATATTGTATTACTAGTTAGATAAATTATATATATATATAAATCTATACATATATATAAATAATACGAGAAATAAAATAATATTACATTTAAACACAAATGTGTGGAATTTTTTTATACTCTCAATATATTCTTTAAGGCTTAGAAGATTGTTTCTTATCCCCCTCTTCCCCCATAGCGAAGGATACCAAGCTGATGTTACTGGGTTGAGGGGCTGCACCAAAGTCATTCATTTTACCTTGCACGGTAACTTGACTAGTTTGTCGACTTGCCTCATCTGGGATTATTGGTGGATTCTTACAGCATTTGCATTTGGAAATTATTTCATCGTAGGGTTCAAAGCTTCGGAGGTAAATGGGGAGACAGTTCCAGGTTTGAAGCATTTTGGGCAAATACTCGGGTCGGTACTCTTGCAATGCATTGGTTATGGCGATAAACGCAAAGGTAAGGATAAGGAGGATTATTACGGTGATGACCACTATGAAACCAAGGAAGGAGAGCGCGAGTAAGAGGGCTGGTAATAAGATAAATGTCCCTACGATGTATAAAATGGCCACCCAACGATATTTTGATGTGGTTTTTCCTAGTTTTTTAGCAAAGTATATGGGCCAGCGCATGAAGGGGATAGGATAGAAGATGAGGATGCCGCTGATGTTGAAAAATAAATGGCACAAGGCGATCTACAAATTAGGCAAATTAATAGCGTCTTTCAAAATGCTACAAATCTGTGAAACTGGTCAATTTATACGTGTAGTGACATCTTTTTTAGGGATTTAAACTGCTGGTTCCAGTGATTTTATTTAGCATGGAAAATGTACCTGCAAGGATGACGTGAATTTACTTTTGACACGTGAAGAACCTCCGCTGTCAACAGCAAAAGCAGCGATGATGGCGGTCCCCGTCGTACCAACGTTAGACCCAAGCGTCAATGGGTACATGACTTCTAAACTAACCACGCCTATGCCGACCAATGGGGTTAAGGCGGATGTAAAGACGGAGCTTGATTGGGATATGAATGTCATGATTGCACCAATAGCTAGTGCCACGTAACCAGTGGCGCATGGACAGTATGGAATTTTAGTATTGGTTACTTTCTTCACCATTTTTGCTATCTGACCTGGGAGACAGAAAACCCATGAAATTTCCATTCCTTTACATTGTTCAAGGAAATTAAAAGTTATGTGTGTACTCTAAAAATCATACCTTTCAAAATACTATTGAGGATCTTCACCATCGAAATCAATACAACGGATATAATGACAATGCAAACAAAGAACATTATCCCGCCCACTGCTTCGTCTTCCAGAGTTGTAGTTTGGAAAGCGTGAGTCTCTGCATTCAATAATGCATTGATTAATAAATGCTTTAATAATAGTATGTATATTTGGAGGAGATAAAAGCTAGGAAATTTTAAATTACTTTTCCTGTCAATGAGAGAAGATGCATTGGATTTTCCCTCACAACCCGTCGCATTTTTAATCAATACACATTCTTCAATGCTCCTGTCAATACGTAAAATAGAATGAACTGGTGGCCCCGTCAGTTTCTGAAGAAAGTCAAATTTCAAATCTGAATTTGATTCCCTCCCTTTAACCATTTCACCTGTCAATCTCTCCAAGTACCCTTTGAATCAGAGTTAGAACCTTATCAGTTTTAAAGGGTCAGTTCATATAGTCCATCCTATAGGTACAGGTCTGAGATTATTTGAGTAAGAATTCTTTTTGGCTTGAAATCACTTACTAGTGCTAACTTCCAGAGTCATTAAAACAATTGTGGTTAAAACGTTGAACATGTCATGGATGGTTGCACCAGCAAAAGCCCTTCGAAATTGAACTCTATCACTGGCTTGGGTCAAGGCTACAAAGGAGTTCGTGATGGATGTGCCGATATTTGCTCCCATTATAAAGGGAATTGCGTGTCTGACCTCAAAAACTGGAATAGTTGTAAATATTATAAAGTAAATTAAACATATAGCTTCTGTGTGACTTATGTATTTTTTAGGATCAAGAAGTTGGGGTGATGCTTACGACCCGCAGCAACCATACTAACAACGACGGAAGTGGCCGTGGATGAACTTTGAACAATCACAGTAAAAAATACACCAATCATAATGCCGGAAATAGGATTCTTGATCATGGTACTTGACTCAAGGAATTCTCTGGCGGGTTTGGTCGCAATAAGCCTTAGACTGATCGACATGAGGTCCAAAGAACAAACGAAAATGTAAAGGAGCACAAAAACAACGAGAATTTTAAAAATAATCCAGAGTGTGGATATGATTCTTTCTTTCCTTGTTTTAGTGTCCCAGGTATTCTCAAAATATTGAGAGAGCTCTGGAGCTTCCCAGGGATCTTTTGAGAGGTCAGCGAGATAAGCACCGTTACTGGCCTTTTAAAATGAAATGTTTTTATAAGTAAATGTAAACTTAATTTTCGAGTATAAATAAAGTAATAAAAGGGTTTATTTAAAAAGCATACCCCATCAGTGTTTATGACTGTCATATTCCTAAAATCATCTTCTTGCGAGAGATGGCGATTACCGGACTCGACCAAATGGGAGTCGGGGTAGTCGAGGATGGATTCTGTCTCTTGTTTGTTCTCATCTTTTTCGTTTGGTATCGAGGGCATTATTTTTGTAATAGTAACAGTTTCACATACATCTCTAGTATGGATAGGTCGTTTCAAAGATTCCGGGAATTACAAATTAACAGCAGCAGCCGTGAGAGATAAGGTTGGACGTTGGACCAAGCTGTGAGATCCATTTTTGTTGGTACGGGTTTTAATTTTTTATCACTAGCTTTCATCACGCTGTCCTTCAATAATTTATGCTGAATAGTCCATTTCTACACATAAAAACTTATTCTGGAATAATTGTCCACATGGAATTGAAATCCTTAATGAGATTCTTAAGCATCCCTTCGTCCTGTATTTTTCTTGAGATGTGATCCTGACCTAATTTTTATTGAACTTTTCATAGTGAATAGAAGTAGAGATATAGATATGCATTTTGTATGCTAATAGTCACGCAATGGACAACACAAAGTTGTAGACTGCGTGAAAGGAAATGAAAGTAGTCTATTGTCATGTCATATGTATTCTCTTTAAGAAAGGCATTCCGCATCCGACAGGATTTACCATTTACATACTACTGAACTAAACTTTTCTGCAATAAGTAGTAAGTTAAGGCAAAAATGCAGGACGACGGTACACAGCAAAATAAGAATAATACATTAGTAACATTATTATTACGAAATACGATTTCAAAAGTAATACTAAACCTTCGAAAAAGAAAAAATATAAATCGAAAATTCTTAGTAAAATCTAAAAATTTTATTTGCTAATTGCTAATAATGCCTTGATATTAGCGCCCTCCAGCGCAGTTTCTTTTGAGTTATTCCAAAAAATTGGTCACTACTTAATTACTTTTTGCAAAGTGCGCGATTTAGTTAAAATATAGAAATATACTGTTTAAGGGTACTAAGTCCAATTATTATGAAAATTTACAAGGGAGTTCATATCATATATACTAAAACCATTTTGTGTAAATTTTTGCAAAATTGCTTTGGGGGAACAACTTTAAAAAAATACACCTAACGTTATTTAAACGGTGACCATGTATCAATGTTAATTTTGTTGAAAACATTGAGTCACTCCCAGAGGGTGGGACTTGACGGCTAGTAAAACCCAGGGGAATGTAGTTTTTTCCCGCATCGATTTTAAGCCCTTGATATTTAAGTACGACATGAAAGGGCTCGAAAGTTATTCGAAAACGTTTTTTTCGTAAGAGGACCAAACGCTAATACGAGCTTGCTTTTTTGCGCAAGCGAATGTTTCAGAAGTTGAAAATTATATTATTTCTTACGAGTCACAAAAACATTATCTTCGTAAAAAAATGTCCAAAATAATGCAAAGGATGGACATAGCAAAATAAATTATGAATAACTACTACTTAAAATTCTAAAAATAATTATTCTTCTCTTACTAAAAATTCGTATTTTTAAACTTTCTTGGATTAGTCGAAAAATTATCATTTTATATATATTTATTTTCCAGGCCGCGCCATTAATTTTAATCAAAACACAAAAAAATGATATTTTTTAAGATAATAACCCTGCATGCCCTGAAAGGGTTATACCCTTAAAAA
>JAQFXU010003446.1:0-16197 GCA_034693705.1 Spatulosminthurus flaviceps | reverse complement strand
ATGCGAAAGACCTGGAAATACCTGTTGGACAAAGGAGTGCAATCCTACGAAAATGCGAAGCCACAACTCCTGATAGGGTCGGATAATTACCATTTAATTTGCCCTCGAGAGATAATTGAAGGTCCGGTAAATGCCCCTGTCATGACAAGGACAAAACTTGGATGGCTTGTACACGGAAATACAAGTTTCTACCGGAGGAACCGATCCAAGGGCGGTGAAGCAATAAATTATGCCCAAACTGATTTGCCAAACGAAGAACTTCATAAAATCATGGGAGATTTTTTTGCCATTGAATCCCTTGGCATTAAAATCCCTCCACCGTTTGTATCAAAAGAAGATGAACGAGCTTTGGAATTAATGAAATCCACAACTTCAAGGATTAAAGGGGGAAGAAGATTCCAAACAGGATTGCTATGGGCCAATGAAGACTCCTCACTCCCAGAAAGTCGAGCCGCTAGTCACCGGAGACTAAAGACCATTGAAAGGCGAATGGACAGAGATCCCAGCTTTTCCAAACGGTATTCGGAAAAAATGGACCATTTCATTTCCAAAGGTTATGCCAGACCAGTTTCGGAAGAGGAGCTTCAATTGGCAGGGAAAAGGCTCTGGTTTTTGCCACACTTCGCAGTAATTACTCCTAAGAAACCCGGAAAATTGCGGCTTGTCTTCGATTGTGCTGCCAAAGTGAATGGATTGTCTTTAAATGACCTACTCCTTAAAGGACCAGATTTATTGACATCCCTAATTCACAACTTATTCAACTTCCGGAGTCGAGCCATTGCCATATCAGGTGACATTAGAGAAATGTATCCCCAAATTAAAATTATTGTAAGTGACCAATTTTCTCAGGGCTTTCTGTGGCGGGGAACCGAACGAGTTAAGGAGCCACAGCCGTACATAATGACCAGCATGATGTTTGGGGCCATAATTTACGAATTATATTGTAAATCAAGTGGCGGGCTTGTTGATCGCTTTTTAAAGAAAAATCTCATGTTTTTCGTTCACAGATATGTCCTTGTTAAGTTATGTAGCTATGTTGATTGTAACTAGCTAGTACATAAGTTATAAGTATTGAAGAAATGTAAGTTATATTTAACACAGAAAATTATAACATAAATTAGTATAGCTATTAGCTTGCACACGAAATTGCTTTGGTAGGCGGAAATAATAATACTTATTTGTAATGCCATTTTACAAAAAAAACATTCTGTAAGCAACAAGTGGAGTTTTTAAAAATCAATCCAATTCCAGTGCCACGAAAGTCATTTTTCAAATGAAAATAAAGAGTGGGAAAGCATAATACATACATTAAAGGATGAACTTTAATCTAATAGCATGGACTTTTCAAGTTAAAAGTATTATTAGTAAAAAAGCCTCATCCACTAAAGTAAAAAAAACAAGTTAAATTTTAAACATGTCCAATATGAAACTAGGAAATGTCTACCTCAGTTTGCACTTAAGCGCTGTTATTTTCTTAAATAAAAATATTATAAGTGAAAAAATGTTATAATGGATTCAGACTCATATATAGGGTTACTCTTCGGGATATTCAAATGCAAAATACCTTTTCTACTGGGAAGGGGGTACGGTGCTGATGAGTTTGTAGTAGGGGAGGACACCCAGAAGCAGACGCCGGCGGCAAAAAAGGCCAGCGACAATAAGGCTAGGGGGTAAAGAAGGCCGGCTTTGAACCGACGACCTTTTTTATATTTTTTCCCAATTTCACCATGTTTGGTTTAAGCGGATTTGGCACAACGTATTGATATTAAATTTATGTAAGGTTATATTAAGCGCGTATTTACTTTCTTTAAGACAAGTTTTTTTAGGGAATAAGCTTCGCATGAACCCCGAAAAAAATCATACCTTATAATTGTTCTAGTATAAATAAGTAAATGATGTTGGTAGAGTTAGACTATAAGACTAAATCCAATATTGTATAAATTATGAGAGTATTTTCTACAAATGTTTAAGAACTTGAACTTGCATATTGACTTGTGTCTACTTTATGCAGGTGTGGGCTATTATAGCAGTAAAGTGGAAGGTAGTATTCCACGATGGAGTTTATAAGAACTGTCAGAATAGGTTTAAGGCATGTAATATTAAGGATTGTCCTTGTGTGAAGGAACTTGTAAAAGTTATATTTGGCCTTTTGATAAAAATTGATTTCCATGTAATTTTCCACGCACCATTTAATTGTTACGTGAAAATATTTTGTTAAAAGAGCAATGTCCAAGTCAATTGTTTTCCCTTTAACATTACTGCCAACATCGTCAGCAAAGTTATAGTGTCCGAAAATAGGGTGAGTTCTGTGTGGCATTGATACTATTACAGAAAATAATATATAAATTTACGGACCAACTTGATTTTGTTTGTTTTGTTGGGTTTGACATACGTGATAGCTTAAGAGGTACTTATGTCAGGCGAATACTGGTTACAATTGACGAATCAATCTCAGAAAACAGTACTTCAATTATTTCCCTAACACGGTGATGGACATACGTACAGATTGAACTGGAAATTCAGTGTCGTTATCTACTAAGTAACAGTAGCACACAACGGAAGGTTTGATTAATAACCTATATGGGCTAATATTTTATTCATACGTTTCTTTCATTTATGAATATAGGAGAAACTCCCATCACTTACAAACTGTGAATAATTAAATTGGATGCGCTAGAATCAATAGGCACGTGTATGACAATTGCAATGTCATTGCAAAAATCTTTCAAGTTAAATACTTTTATTGTTATTATGCAGTTGTAGGCAATGGTGGGGGAGAGACGAAAGTGTAACTTTATGCAGGTCGGAAATGGAAAGTGTTAGGGGCTTAAAAAACCAGATACATACAATGAAATAGCACTAGTAAAAATATTTTGAAAGAAAAATTAATCGAAGATGGTTCAATTAAGAAGAGTGCCTTGTAAAAAAATCATCAATACATTGTATGGAAATTTAAAAGAATTCGTAGCGGGAAATCCACACCCCGACCTTGGCTCATATATTCAAACAATAAATCTCTTTTATTATTTGACTTCATACCTTTTCGTCGTCCCGGTATACCTTGCGTATGATACTCGGAAAAAAATATACCAGCTGAAGAAATGCAGTGAATTTCAAAGGGTAAGCTTTCCTTGTAATGGGAAATATGTAATTTCATACATTTGCAATAATTATAGGCAGGGCTATGTGGCTCTCTTAACTGGGTTAAATGTAAACAAGGACGGAAACCGGGGTAACTCGGGCGAATCCTGCCATCGCATTGGGACGCTATTCCCCTGGGGCCAATAAATAGCCCCTCTTTCCTTTAAATATTGCTTTATTCGTACAGATGTCTCTCTTAAAAAAATATTTTCTCCCTCAACAGATCACGTGCTTCTGTCTCCAAATCCTTCTCTCATTCTCGCTCTGGCAAAAAATTGCCGTCAAAATTGGATTCGTGTTGGAAAATAAATACGACATTGTTCGGTACTTCGATATGGCAAATGAAGCGGCCATCAACATTTTCCTATATTGGCATTTCTACGTCCATTGGTTTCGCACAAGCGACATTGATAAATATGCGGAAATGATTCAGACTTCCAATCTCATACGATTTGAACACACATCCGTCTGGAAGGTAACTGTGTTAACTGAAACTGCCAATAATGATTTGCAAATCTGTTGTGTATTTGGAAGGGAAACGCTAAAAAAAGTGCTAAATTTTTAAGGTTAAAATCTTCCCACTTATATTCACACCCCTGTGCATATTCCTCACCATATCGTATAATCGGGTAGTGGATGGGGTAGATTGGACCAGTTGGGACGGACTGCTTGGAACCGGGGCAATGAATGCACGGCAGTTGCTATGGGTGTCATCAAATGAGAAGGTTTGTGGGATTTTAGCGATTGCTGCCGTTGCCTCAAGATTCTATAACAACTTCCTCAACCATTTTATCCTCGACAATTATGTGGCGTGCTTTATGCTACCAATACTCTTCATCAGCAGGGATTTCTTTAACGCCGTTCTAACAGAGGATATCGAAATAGACGAAGTGAATTATTTTCGACGGTTCATATTTGAATTTAAATGTTTTTATTTGTTTTTAAAATGACATTTTTTAACAGGTGCTGGAACTCTATGGAGAATATAGAAGGCTCATAGATACCATTAATAGCGTATTCAAATGGTATCTCATGCACTACATCATTGTTATGGTTTCATGGAATAGCGTCCATCTCTTTGACACAATAAAGTTCCCCGACAGGATTTTCAAGATCAATTTATACTTTTATGATTTTACAAGTTGGTTTATTCCTTGGATACCAATTAAAATTTTACTGAACGTAAGAAAATTTGTTTGAATATTTTGACCAAGATTTTCTTATTTAATATACCCTTAAATACCAATTCCTCTTCCTTAACGTAGCATAAGAAAAAATATGGTAATAATTTTCAGAGTAAGAAAATGAGGAAGTGGCTGTGGACGGATAAGCGCTACTTAAAAATCGAGCCGCGGAAACTTGCGCTCATTCTCCATGACATGGTTCCTTCGATTCCAAGGAAAGGTTTGAAAGCTTGGACATTCGTCGTCTCTGCGGAATTCATCGGGAGGGTAAGGATTCGATTGATATTTATTTTATTAAAATATTCCTAATGACTTTTCTGGGCTAATAATTGTAAAATTACTATGATTTTCAGCTCTACGCTAAAACGTGCTCCTTCTGCATGTTGGTATTTATAAACCGACATTCGTGAGGTTAAATGGAGTTAACTGTAGCAAAAATGTCTGTATCAATTCTGTTGGTGCTTGGTTCAAATTTTAGAGTAAACGATTTCCCTCACAAATTGCAAATGTGGCAAACAGCGACATGACCCAAACATTTACCTCCCTTGCGTTACCATGGTGGCCACAATAAGAACATTTTTCAAATTCTTCAACATTGGTTAAATGAAGAGTCAACTTTTGCAGAGGCGTATATGCTCCTTGAAAAAGTGCAAGGTAAAAATTGTATTTTGTCCAAAAAATAATGGGCATTTTATCAGGTTACCCAAAATTCCACCATTTTCATTATTAGACCTTGAAATCCCATACAAGTATCTCTGAAAAATGAAAAACTAATTTTTATATATATCATTGATTATACTCTGCAACCTAAAGCTAGAAAATTGCTTTGGTAGCGACAGAATAATAATACTTATTATTGTCATATTATTGTCTTATTATTTAAATACATGAAAAATATTGTCAACCAACTACAACCTTCGTGTCTGTTATGTACAGTGCAGTGCCTAAATAATTTCCATAAGTGAAATTACTAACGGATCCAATCTATCCTGCTAAACTTACTAAGCAAATGCAAATAACGGATTGAAGTTATCCATTAGGATGTATTTTGCTAAATTAAAATGGAATTTTCAAGTTTCAAATATAGGCACAAAAGCCTCGACCACTGCGCTCTTAAACAAGTTAAAAGACTATAAAGCTAGTAAATTTATGCCTTACTTTGCAATTGAGAGCGTTGTAGATTTTTAAATTGAACTGTGTACTTACCGTGCCGTGTTATAGTTCTAAACGGCATATTCAACATTACCTTACGTTGTAGAACATTAGCAATTACTACAAATCCATTCGGTCTCGTCCTTTACGCTTATAATACACAGGGAACATGAGCTTCGTCATTTAGACTTGCAACTGGAGAAAGGAGATTAGCAGTTTAGAAATTTAAAATTTGAAATTCAAAAAATTCTGTCCAATAATTTGAGTTGGCGGGACAGAAGTTTTTTGAATTTAAAAAAAAATTGATTAAAAAAATGCCCGAGTCGGAAGATTTAATTTTAAATTTTCTAACCCAAAGATTTATGTTCCAATTTGGCCTCCTCCCTTTTAAAATACATCCGTCCGTTCATGTTATTTGGCCTACTAATTCCATTGGGCTGTGGTGTACAAGATAAATTTTAAATTTAATTTTGAATACTTTCCGCTACTGCCGACTCGTCCAATGCTTATTATGACCAGAAGATAACTTAGAGCTTCAAGGATTATGCTCGGTTATCATATACTTAACAATGGCCACAGTGTACACTTACGGGGCTCTACGAATGTTTCCCTCACTTCATGAGATCGCATTTTCTATGAATAAAATGCATAATCGTCAAAAATCTTCTGTGGAATTTTATCGTAATAATGATGGTGGTGGTTTACAAAAAGCGGATTTCATCAGATTTTTATCCCCCAAGTTGCTTGCTGGAAATTGCGCCATGGATTTAGTAGTTATACAGCTACCAATGATGATCTTGCATATTCTTATTGGGGGATTTGTCATTTTACTCATAGATCCAAACATGGTACATTTGATCTACTCTGTCGTGCCGAATTCCTATAAGAATGTGTGGACGTGCGCTGGAATGTTAACCATTGAACTTTGGTCTCTGATTGAGATGTTCACCCTGAGTTACTTGGGAGCTTATTTACTTTTATCATTCCCCGTTCCTTATATTTGCCAAGGCGTTTCAAGAAATTTAGTAGAGCGAATGAGGTTGGTATTTTTCAATGAGTTTTTATTAATGTGATTTTTAAAGTATTATAAATTTTTTTGGAATTTTGATAGATTGAAGATTGAGGGTGGATCGGTCCCGAAAAGTGTTTTTGAGAAATTTTTCATGGAAATTCGGGAAATGATTATGGAAGTGAATATTTTCAATGATTAATCTTCAGGGTTGAATTATTTTGTGAAGTTGCTATTTTTGGCAATTGGGATTTCTGGGCTTTTTAGCGGAATTAAATTTTTTGATGTTCACCCATTTTTTGCTGGAGTACAAATTTTCTTGGGAGTTTGTGCCGTAGTCTTTTTCATTTTTATGTATAATAGGTGTTATTTGGTTCAGGAGAATATTCGAATTTTTAAAAGATTGGTTATCATCGCGGTTAATACAAAAAATGTGGACGTCTTGGAGAGGAAATATTTTCTTAGTGTTGTTAGCGCCATTCCTGCCGTAGGTTTCCGAGCTGGCGGCTTTTATGTCATGGAGAGGACAACGGTGCCGGAATTTATAAATTATATTATAACGCAAGTTGCGAGCTTACTCGTGGCTTTTTAAGAGAAATAAATGATTAAAAATGTCATTGTCCATATAAATGTATTGCGAAAGTAAATAATTATTGTGGGTAATTTATCAAAGGAAATATGTAGTTTCTCTTTCCCAAATATATAAAGTTGAAAATTGTGTACAATTCAAGCCAAAAAATAATAAACAAACTCTCAAATGTTGGAATTATTTGTATGCTTTTTCTTCAAAGTTTCTAAACTAAAGGGAGAATGTAATGAAGGCGGAAAGTTTATGCAGAATGCCTTAGCGTTTTAGCACTTATTTTCCTGCAATTATTTTACTTTACTTAGTAACTTATTTATTGTAACTGAACATTTCAAACAATTTCTTGACAAAATAAAATAATATTACTCTATTTATACTCCCCCTTTGTTAAATCCCTTAAAGCTTGACAGTGCGACTCGTCCCCAGAATAGGCAATAACAGTTTCACAGGCGAGGCCCAGCCTACACTCTAAATTGCTTGGATTACATTTCCCTCTAGTTGTCATTCCTTTATTGTGAAACCTGGAAATAACGGGAAAAAGTGAATAGTAATAAATTAATAAAATCATAATAATGTAAAATATTTGAGCAAATTTTTTGACATACCATTGAAATTTCGTGAACATTTCCTCGTCAAATAGTAACTGCTTGGAAAGTGCATGTAGCAAGTAGGGTCTTAGGGACTGTAGACCAAAGGCTTCTCTGGCGGCATAAAGCTTTTCAAGTTTGGCTACATTTTCCTTGTTGGACAAAGTTGTGTTCAAGACCCAAGTCTCGTGATCGTAGATTTCCCAAGTGGAATCCCCCCCTCTGGTACCGTCCGCATGGTAAATCTTGTAGCCGCTGTTCATCCCATCCGTGACGGAACTTGGCCCAGTGTACAAAACTGTTGTGGGTCTTTCAACGGTGGAATCTTTAAAAAAAAGTTTATTGAAATATTTTTTCTAAAAAGGGAATCATTTTTTTAAGTTAACTTACTTCTCGCAAAAGTTAAGGAGTAAATTTCCGTATGAGAATGTCCGTAAAATTGCCCACGAATAATGTTTTCAAATCGATCCACAATCGCATCGAACCAATTGCTCCAAATTGGCCAACAAGATCCGGAGCCTGGGGAAATGTGACCTAAAATTAAAACTTGATGTCCATCTTTTTCCGCCTGGAGCATTGTATTTGCAAACCATTGCAACTGCCCCGTGGGATCAATGGGGTCATAGGCCAACCAGAAATTATTTGTGTAGCATAAATTCGTGTTCAACACCACAAGCCGTAAGTTGGGGTACTCAGCCTGATCGGGGATGAGCGTGTAGTAGCCCCCTTTTTTGAACGTTGCCAGCTGATCGGGTCCCAATGTATTTGTAAATTGGGCTGAAACATTGTCGTACATCCAGGATAAGTCAAAATCATTCCAGAGGGCCTCAGGTGCGTACATGTTAACAATATCTGGCTCATGGTTGCCCACTAAAGGAAGTACTGGAATTGTTGGGAATGCATCTTTAACTGCTTTAGTTACAGCTCGGATATTTTTCCCATTCATTTCCTGACTGTATTGCCATACTCCAGAGTGGACGTAATCTCCGGTGAGGAAGACCAACTTTGGCTGTGATTAATAAAATAAAATTTTATTGAAATTAATTTTCCCAGCAAAATTGTACATTTCAAAATTAGGATGAGCAAGGGACAAATTCCATAAAAATATAATACAAAAATTATTGCGGGATTCGAAATACCCGTCCACTTACATTATGCGTATCCCTTGCATGGTTAAGTATTTCGTCAAATGCACGGGGTGGTAGTGCACATTGATAATGGCCAAACACTCCTGCCAATTTATTAGGGTCATTATTTGTACTATTCACTTCAAAGCAACAACGAGGTTTCCCACAGTCAGCATTGCTCCCCACAATGTAATCCACGTCCAAATGAACATCCGTCAACTGCAAAATCTTTGCTGGTTGAACATCAGCCTAAATTCAATACATAAAATTTTTGAGCTTTTTAAAACGAATATTTATTATTACTACATTTTAAAATAAAATTTCATACTGGAAGAGAAGGTAAATTCTTCACAGGAGGTTTATTCCCATCAATTTTAACCGTCCAATTGGTTAATCTTTGATCCACCACATCAGCATTAGCGCACCCTGGATTGATGATTCCACAAAAATCCCCCATTTTATAATCTGGTTTGTGCTGTGCAATGTAGATGATTGGAGCCTATTCAAACACAAAAATGTGATTCTGAATAAATAATTGCAATTTATAATTATATTATTGTATCATTGGTAAACTTGAGCTTATTTTTATCTTACAGCGTACGATCGAACGGTCCCATCACAAATTTCATCTTCAACGATTTTAAGTGAAATGCAAAGTTGAATAATAGTTTGAGTGACTGTCTCTGGCTGAACACCTGCTTCCAGCATGCCTTTAACAATGGGAAATGCCAACTTGCATACATCACAAGTTATGTATTCTGCATTTGGTCGGATGTCACGGTCAAACATGAGATTGTCAATCCCATTTTTTATATTATTCCTGCATTTAAAAAACAAGAGCCGGCGAAAAAGTTATTAAAATCGTAATTTTCTTACAAGCATCATCTTAATTCTAGCATACGCTAAAACTCACCTGTAAGGTTCAAATATTTTGTTTAAGGAATATAAAGGAATTTCACCCGTTGATTTTGACCTGGCAAAGGCAATGAAAAATGCCAGGGTCAAAACTTTTAGTAGTATTTTATGAGCCATTTCTATTAGAGTATTTTCTCTCCACAACCTCACCCTCGAATACAGCAGGCTGAAATTGTAGGGATGGAAAAATTAATTGGAGGCACAATCTAAGTAGTAACATGTCAGATTTTATATGATACATGAGATTTTTAAGTGCTACTTGAGAATCAAGTGCTTGACAAAAAACAGTAATTATTGCATTGCATTTGCATTATCCTGCATCTCTTCGTACATAATAATATAATAATGAAGATAATTTTGTATAGAATGTCACAATGTCAAAATAGTACCGTTCATTGTCAAGGCAGCGAATGAATTCTGTCGAGAACATACGACCAACCATTTCACATTTAAGCATTGTGTACAATGTTATGGGTTAGACTTGAAAATCATAATCTGACGGTGGAGCATGTGTTGATAGCGTCAATGATAAAATATGTGTCCACATCAATAATTGCGAAATTAAAAATTACTTGGCTCCAGTGACATGATTGATTCTACTTATCACTTATGGTAAAGTATGTGCATGAGCATAGCTTGAATACACGCGCAAGCAATGTTTTCCAATTGCATATTTAATCACAGTATGTTTTATACATGATTCATTGAATTTAGAATAGCCCTTGATTATTTCTGGCCAAGTTCAGGATAAACATAGACTGTAATCTTAATTATTAATCATTTAACCGGAAAATCATTTACTCAATAAGTCCAATCCTCTGATCTCACCTCTCTTTCGGATATACACTTTGGAGAAAATGCGTACAAGTTTTTGAGCACTCTATAGAAGTGTTAAATATTTTCAAAATTATTGAATCATGAGTTTGGCCTGAATAACTACAATGCAATGGAATAACATGTTAAAATATTTTTTCATGCCGAAAAATGTTAACTGAAGCTTCCCAGTTTTTTCCCTGCACGAATGATATGAGCCGACTGAACCTCAGACTCGTCCCAATAATTATGTATGATATATTTGGTTTGTAGCTCTTTGTAACTTTGATTTGCCAGTTTAACTCTCTCGGGAATTCCCGAGATGCAGCCTGAAATACAAAGCGGTCTTATTTTAGCCGATTTTCCAAACCAGCTTAATTATTCCATACATTTCGCCACTGGACTGTTATGAATATAACAAAAATTATTCTACATGTTTAATATCATCATATTTTAACACTTCTTATGTTTTTCCCTTACATATTCTTCATGGATTTATTCTATGTACTTGAGACATTTTAGTTTATATTCATTAAAAATAGTTAAATGGTTGGTAAATGAAGAATTCAGCCCCGTTTTCTGTAGGCATTTATTAAAATATGTGCCCTGATGAGGAATAATATTGACAGCTTAAATGGAAATCGATCCTCTCTAATAATTATTATTGATGTACACGTGACTGATTTCCTGCTAATTATTTCTTCTCATACTTTACTTGAAAGTCAATATAATACGGAAAGAATTTTACTTTTGGCTATTGCGAGTCATCCTCAATGTCTTAATGAGCGCATTTTATTTCTCACAAAAAGGAATACTAAATGACTTTTATAAATGGATTCGAATTTCTAATAAGGTAATGATTATTCTATTCAAATGACATTCTACAGTATTTTGTGATAATTAATTTTGACAGGAGCTTTTATTAAAGTAGTAGGTTCTGGCCTATTAACATCCGCCTAATATCACTGTTCTACCACTATGTATAGGAAACGAGGACAGAGCTTTCATTGAAGTTAATTCTCACTTATAAGCCCATACAATCAGTACGCGAGTAGGAGAAAGAAGCCATTTGAGGTTGATCCATTTAGGTTCTAAAAATCCGCGAAAATAGTTTGAAAAATTTTCCCTGTTATTACATAATAAAAATGCCAAGTTCGGAAGATTCACTTTTAAATTTCCTAACCCATAGAGCTTTGCTCAAGTATAGCGTCCTTCCTTTCACGTTTCATCCCACTAAACATTTTATTTGGCCCGTTGATTGCAACATAGTTATGGGCTTGTGGTGTTTGAGGCAGATTGTAAATTTTCTTCTAAATTGTTTCCGATTCTATCGTCTTTTCCAGTCTCTCCTATGCCCTGAAGAATACCCAGAGCTGATCACGTTGTTCATAGAAATCCCATACTTAACATTGGTCATCGCATACACTTACGGGGCTTTCATAATCTTTAGCTCTACCCATGAAGCCGCATTTATTTTCAATCGAATTCATCGTGGAAAGTCTGTAGAACTTCACAAGAAATATAAAAAATCCCTTCTCCTCAAATTTTTTTCCCCTAAGTTACTTGTTAGAAAGTCCGCCACGGATTTAGTTATCTTGCACCTTCCCACCATGATTCTGGTCATTACCATTGGGTTTTTTGCCCTTTTCGCGATGCACCCAAACATGGTCTTCTTGCTCTACTCCATCGTTCCGAATACCTATAAAAATTTTTGGAGCTGCACTGCCATGTTAACCATTGAACTGTGGGCTCTGATTGAGTTGTTTTGCGTGTGCTATGTCGGAGGTTATTTGCTTCTATCATTCCCCGTTCCTTATATTTGCTTGGAAGCTTCAACCAATTTGAGGGAGCGAATAAGGTCTGTGATAAATTATTATTAATACGTTTTTGAATGGTATGTATTTAAAGTCTAAAATCATATTTTGTATTTTGGTAGACTAAAGAATGTAGCAGGTGGGGTCCAGAAAAAAGCTGTGGAGAAGTTTTGCGAGGAAATTTGGGAGATCGTTTTGGAAGTGAAGATTTACAATAATTTGTTCTCAGAGCTAAATTATTTGGTGAAGTTGCTATTTTTGGCAATTGGGATATCTGGGATTTTCAGCGGGATTCATTTTTCTGATGAGCATCCAATTGTTGCTTCTGTACTGGGGTTTCAAGGCTTTTGGGCGATTGTCTTCTTTATATTTATGTACAATCGGTGTTATTTGGTTCAGGAGAATATCCAACTTTTGAAAGGATTAGTTAGGATAGCTATCAACACGAGGGGAATCCAGGAGAGGATGTATTTTCTCCGTGTGGTTAGAGCAATACCTGCTCTTGGTATCCGAGCCGGTGGCTTTTATATAATGGATAGAACAACCACGCCCGAATTTACAGATTTTATTGTAAACCAAGTTGCAAGTTTGCTCATTGCCTTTTAAAAAATACGGATCACAGAAATTTTCCTGTCAACTTGATAGTAAGAGGGTAATCAAAAAAAGAAAGTCCTGGGCCTCAATAAAAGTTGAGCAATGTCTAAATCTTAATTTTGAAAGGAGGCAAGTATGTAAGTGTAGAAAATAAAAATAAATGTTTTTTGATATTTGTGGAGAAATGAATGAAAAATGTGCATATTTTATTGTATTTCCGCCCCTTATATTTAACCTGAGTAAATGCACAAAAAATGAATAAACTAATAAAATTAGTGTGGCTAATTTTGGAAGTTAACTGTATGTTTGTACAAGTGTACATCAATGCTATTTAATTTCTCACATTATGAATCATATGATAATCAAAGGGAGGATGGTGCTTCAAGATGTGTTCTTTTGTTAGGATTAAAGGATAGAAGCTCCATCAACATCAACACCAAAGTAACAAAATGAATGGAGAATCTAACTTGGCGAGATTTTTGTTTTTATAGCCACAGGATGTCACCTGAGTCTTCTACGCTACGTTGAAATCTTGTGTGATAATTTCTGTATGCATCGTATGAGACCATATAGTGAAGTGCTTGAGAAAAAATGTGGCGAATTTATTAGTAGATTGAATGGAAATCTCAAATTATTTTTTGCCATTCACTAATTAATAGCCAGGACAAAGAGATTTTATCGGTTTCTTTTCATAAATGAGCATAATCTTTGCTGCTGCCTTCCAATTTTGTACTCCCATATTTGCTCGGAGGTTAAAATATTAAGGGTTTTGACTTTACTCAGGGATTTCCTGACGTCGGATTCTAAACGCCTTGAGTCCTGAAAATTAATTTTTGAAAGTCAACATTTTATGATTTTTAAAAAGCTTTGTGAATAAAAACGTTTGGAAAATTTTATGGATTTTCAAGTGCATAGTAAAATCTCACGTAATGGATTGTAAGTGTTTCAAGCTTAGGGATTTTTGAGATGCCATGTAAGATCCCGAATTTTGTGAGCGTTGCAGATTGTACGTAACCTTCGAGTAAAGTCAATGTCTTCAAATCTGAGAGAAAATTTCCAAAAATGTATGTGAAAAAAGTGAGAATATTTTCCAAATTAATTGCAAAGAAGTTAAACTCACGCTTTAGATCAATTAAACAAGGCATCCGATCCACCCGATTCAAATCCACACTTTCAATCAAAAATATTTGAAGGTCTTCCTCTTCAATGCCGGTAAAAATAATTTCAGTGTAGCCTTGAACCGCATAGAAAAACAATTTTTCCAATTTGGGAAAACTTCTCACTATCAATTGAGCATATTCATATTTGATTCTCCAAAACAATTCCAACGTGGTAAGAGAAGGAAATTGAATAGCCACGTGTTTTAAAAATCTGAGAACTTTTTCCCCTGGGAAAAGTCTCTCCGGCTCCCGACGATAGGACTCCATCACAAAATAATTCACTCCAAAATGTGGACTTGAAATTTGATCACCATCCGATAAGATAATTTCATCGAAAAAAACCAGCTGTTTTAAATTTGGTAGATCTTTTTCATTGAAAGCGGAAATGGAGCCTCCCCAACGTCGGATAAAGATTGAGCGGAGCTTAGGGCAAAAAGGGAAGGATTTTTCCGGGGAAGAATCCGAGGGATCCCAGAAAATTTGCAATTCCTCTAAAGCTTTAGAAAATAATTTGACCAAATGTAAAGGAACGTTTTTAAACTGACTCTGATCAGGATATTCAATGGCCGTTAATTTCCTTAGATGCGTGAATTTGTCAAAATTTAGCGACTTGCTAAAAACTGACTGCATACAAAGATCCCCAAGCTCCAGGATATTTTCAAGGGGGGAATTTTCAAGGACTTTACACACAAATTTTGGATCTTTACCAAAAATCCAGAGGACTCGAAGATTTGGGGCGACCCTAATTAAATTTATCACAAATTCACTATCTTTTTCCGGATCATTTGTATCCACCATAAAAAGGACGTGGAGGGAGGGTAGCTGAATATTATCAAATGGGAAGGATTGGAGGGCCACGTTCAAGCCAAGTTTTTGGATGAAACTTGATTTTTCCATGAGAATTTTTCCTAGTCTCGCTTCGTAGCCAACGGACGTCGTGTCTTGCTTCACACACACTTCTCTGGGTAAAATTCTGTCGTCCTCTAAAATTTCGTCCAATGTCTCATCCTCCCAGTCTGAGATGTTTAAACGTAGGAAACGAAAGGGGAGGAGGTTTGGAGATTTTTTCGTTTGAAATAAAAATTTCCCGAATTCTTTAGTCCTTGAGTCTGTCTCAGCTCCGATGAACATTGTAATGACGATTGTTTTACGTAAAAATCTACATACTTCTTCGTTCCATGCTTTATTGACCAAGCGTAGCTCTCGGAGTGTGGGGATGTCCAAGTGAGTGAGGATGTGCTCAAAAATCTATATAAAATACATGCTAAATTTCTTTGATGATAATTTCACATTTCTGTATAGGATATGTCTCTTTTTTTGCATAAATACCTTTGGATCATGAATGCAAACTTGAGAAGGCTCGGAATATTTGGAAATACTTGTTGAGTGAGTTTCTTCAATAACTTTTTCTTCATCTTTCTCCTGCCTTTTCCTGGCTTTACCCGAGTTGATACAAAACAATGTTTGGCCCTGAATGGAAAATAGAGATTGAAAAAATGCGTTTCTTTTAATTGTTAATTAGAAAGAGTCTTGACTTTATTTATAACAACTTCTATTCTATGTAAATGAAGCACGTTTTACCAGGAGTCTTCTTGGGAGACTTCTTGCCCTTTTTGAAAAACCTTTAATTTTGTACATTTTATTCCTTTTCGCTTTATTTACTCGTAACTTTCTAATCTATTTGCAAAAGTCTTGTCATTAATAAAGTGATTGCGGGATGCGATGGGGTGGAATAGGTCTATGCAGCCATGCAAGGTATAAGAGATAAAAAGAATAAAAAATATTTTTAAAGTTTCGTTCCTCATTATTATTTTTTTATTAAACGTAATTTTTTTCAGTATTACAAATTCATTTCACTTTTTTTTAATAAAAAAAGTTCATTAAAATAATAATAAAATTACTGTTTTAATATAATACTTCAAAAAGACCATCCGTAGATGATGCGGAATGTTCTCAGTGCACTTAATTTTCAATATATTATTTTTTGTTTTCAAGCAAAAAAAAAGTAATAAAAAAAATTAAATTATTATTGCCCTTCTTTACGAAGATGCGTTTTTTTAACTTGCAAGTTTTAGAATTTTCAACTTTTGAAAATTCGCTTGCTAAAAAAGAATC
>JAQFXU010003445.1:0-16197 GCA_034693705.1 Spatulosminthurus flaviceps | reverse complement strand
GGTACAGTTTTGTTATGTGCTATCTTAGAGTGAAATCATTCCTCCCAAAACTATTAGGTGCACAAAGGTATAGTGTGTTAAAGTTATTACTATCCGAAGAAATTCTATTGGGCCGTCAATGTCATTGGTATTGTATAACAATGAGACATAATCATAAATGTATTGTTGTATGTAAATATATATGCAGATATACTTTTAACATTGAACATGTACATATAGGAACGTTTAGAGGAATCAAGACCTTTTGATCCTGACAGGTCTAGAGTGGATAGCGCCGTCCTTAGATCTTTCTTATTACAAAACATCAACAGAAGAAAACATCCTTAACTTCATCTTGCCATCAACTGCTATTCAAGAATGAATTGTAAAATGCTTATGAATTACTTGTATAAACGTCATCTTTCTTTCACGTTCAAGTGCGAATAAATGTTCGAGGCTGAACAATGGCTCGTCCGTTAAGCGAAAGTATGATATTTACAACTTTTTCCATGTTACGCATAACATTTGCATGGCAAAATATTCATACACTATTTTATCACCATATTTTCTATACAAATGCACGCAGATACATAGGGGCTATACTATTATGTAATATACAAGGCTCTTGAAAAATAATGAATTTTCAGGTATTTAACTTTTACAGTTAATTACATGTGATCGTTATGAGATTGAAGAGGTGGGGCTCTCATCCCTTAGGATTTTCATACTCATTACTTTTAGGATTTACCGACAAATATGTTTAAAGTCTGGATTTTTACCATTTTACCACACGGCCATTAATAGTAACATTAGAGGAGCTTGACGTAGCCATGAAGAAGGAACTATTGCCCCTACTGGAATTAAGCTTATAAATTGTTGTAGTTAATCCTGAAATGTATTATTGCACACATGTAGAGAGAGAGAGAGAGAAGACGAAGAGACAGACAGAGAGCAATGTGTTATTGTCCTAGTGTAACAGATGGGAAGTGTATGACTCAAAAGTACAGACACTACTGGTGAAGCCAAGAATTTTTAAAGTATATGAGAGAGAAGTCATGAACTGAAAAGAAAAGCCAGGAATATTGTCCACAAAGCTGGGTCCCGATTAAAGACACATAGTTGTAGTTGTATTTACATGAGCATTCTACATTCAAAATATGAAACCCACTGATTATATAACAAGTACTATGAGGAAGATATGAAATGGAGGACATAGGGCAACACCCATGCACCAAAATGCATTCATAAAATCCTCTACAGAGACATACGAATGTCATAATGACTATTATATGTACTCTTCTTGAATAACAATATCTATTTATATGGTGTTTATACCCGTAAATAAGAAAAATGCTACAGCCGTTTATTTTTACATGCTGAAAAACACACATTATTTACCAGCTTAACAAAAATAAAAGCATGGGATCTTACAAACCATCTTATTACCATCTTTACAATAATAGCAATACTTCATAATTTATCTAAAGTCGTCTCATCTCCATTAGCCATGCATGTCTCTCAAGTGTAAATGTAACAATATTAATGTATGCTCTAATAAAACTTATACATTTATTTAAATACACCGTAACTTAAAGTCCCCCAATGAATTTATACACTCAATAAATAATTATTACCGTACAAATTATATTCTTGTCTTCTCCATTAAGGGAAATATTTAATTTTTCTCTTCTCCACAGGTTTCAAACGGATTGCTCCGAAATCTCTCATACAATATTATCAAAGCTATAAAGTTTCGCATTGTATTTTAGCTAATAGTTGCTGAATAAAATAATCTACAGCTGTAGGTTTTTCAAACCTTTTACAGTACATAAGAAAAATAGTAGGAAAAATGTGTTCAACGACTTGACAAAAGCTCGTTTTGTTCCCTCTCGCTGTATATGTAGGGAGAGAGAAGAATGCCAACAATGAAAAAGTATTTCACGAGATAATTTATAAGTTTACGAAAACGGTAATAATACAATAAATAAGCTTGTTTTTCTCATTTCATTGAAACTGAAAGGATCACTTTTCACATTTAAACATCTAAGATAAAAATCCCATGAGCTTAAATATATGGAAGCGTAATAGTATGTATATGTAGAAAATCCTATGGGCACATATATATTCAAAAAAATGTAAATGTCTTCTTCCAAAAGGGAAGAATGACCATATAGCAGTTTATATGGAAAGAAGAAAAAGGAAGAAACTCTATGATTGCCCACAATGATAAAACCCCCTATGATGTTGTAAACTCCTGAATATTATTTATGATTTCAATATGAATGAACCAGTAAATTCTCTCTCTCTTTTTCTCTCTCTTGTTTCCTCACCGTAACGTTCTCGCTCTATGACGACAATGACGATGGTGACAATGGAAGTACACCAAATCTCTACCCAACGTCTGTCTGTAGCTACATAAGAAAGAACATCGCCTTTGATTTAAGACCAGGAAGGTAAAGTAAATATTGCGTGATGTTCTCAACAACAGTTTATTACACTCATATAGATGATACTATACTCACAGCAATCATATGTATAACTATCATAATTACATAATACTCCAGTTCACAAAAACCTTTTTTTTTTCAACCAACAAAAAGCCATTGACTTCTAAAAATCTGCAGAAAAATCCCTGCCAAAAAATTATAAGCACGCTAAAAGCTTATACAGACCTCACTCCGAAAATGCATTTTGATCTTCTCATTTACACTCCCAAGGAGATTTATATACCAGCGTACCACCCACCTTTCAATCCTTACCGTATTGTACAGAATTTTTCTTACAATACGGAAAAAAATTGCAACCTTTTTTTACAAATGGTTTTTCCCTTTACATTTTTTAACCTTCTCCAAGAATGGGATATTCCAGGCCCTTGTGTATTTATAATCAACAAGCTATAATTTGCTCAATGGTTTTAATTGGTGTCAAAATCCTTTGTGTGGCTCCCCAATAACAAAAGGAGAGTTCATGTGAGTGCAGAGTAGATTTTTATACGTACACACCACACGCGTAGATACTCAAACAGAGGGAACTTGCTCCAATTGGTCCGTGTTTTTTTTATAAGTGGCAAGTTTTGCATAGAATGTCATGGGCTAAATTGAAAAATGTGCTATTTTTGGAATTCATATTCTAATGCTTGGGAATTTTTAGCCTCTTTTGCTTTTCAAGTGACGAGATATGAGAAAAGGTGCAATAGTGTATACAATAATGTGTAATAGTATACACAAGGCAATTACCACAGAGAGCCATATTGTTGCTCCCGTTTCATACTAAACACATACACACACACACACCATAGACTAATCCTCCCCTAAGTATTGACAGGACATAAGTGGTTGACTTTGAAACTTGAAACGTTAGTGCCTGTGAGGCTTCCTCCACATGATCTATCTCCCTATCTTTTTATATATAGAATTTTATGTAGGGATAGTTTTAAAGAGTAGTCCCTATCTATTGTGATCTTAATGAGTCCCTTGTCTTTGTCTGCCTTGAGAGAATATGTCTTTGGGATTACATGGATGTAAGTATCTCGTAGAGAGGATTAGATATGCATATAATATAGTTCCTACTGTCGCTCTAAAGTGTTCCATTATTTACGCCATACCAAACCACCACCAACATCACCTCCATTACCTTAAGTATACACGGGGTGCATATACTAAAAACTTTGAATTTCACACAGACCTATAGAAAACTTAGCCTTCCATAGGTATCAACTATCACGCGCATTCTACAATTCATGTGGTTCATAATGTTCTAGAGATTCCTCACTTACTTGTCTACAAACACAGGCACAAACACACACACACAAACTCCCCACATACGGAAGACACAAGAATGAGGAAATCCAATATCCCCAAGAGAAGTGTACAACGAGCTTCTTCTCATATACACAAGTTTCTTCTCAAACCCTTGAAGAACATTACATTCAGCGAGGATTACAGATACCATAGAGAACACACATAAGATCATCGAATCCTAGATGTAACATTACCATCGGATGAGAGAACAATTCCTTGAAAACATAAAGCCTGGTAAGAAGTTCTAGAAGAAGAAGAAGAAGAGAGAGAAAGATAGAACCTTTGGCGAAAAACCAAGTTAAACAAACGGATAGAACTTATTTCCCTTAGCCTTTGCTATTTGCTACTATAAAGGATTTCTCTCTTGAAATCCCATTGTTTACAACCAGTCAGATTAAAAGCCCTTTGAGAACCTACGACAACGGATTGGAAGGTTATACTATGCCTCTCACAATAATATCACGAGCAGAGATGTACATTTTACTTTCCATTTGAAGGTCTCTCTCACTCTCATTACCTCCTATTACTCTTACATCATCATATGTCAAGGAGCCACATTTTTCCTTTAAATGACTTTCATCAAGGGGAGGAGAAGAACAAGTGTCGAGTGTGAGTCGTGGTAAAGGAACAATCAAGTCCATGAGGAAATGAAAAGGAGTCTCTCAGTACAGTAACATATTTGAAGGGAAGAAAAGTCCCATTCAAACCATAGCCCACACTAGAAATGTACTAAAACATATATATGCTATTCTTATAAAATTCTTAATGAGATATCAGGCTCAACCACAGAAAAAAACAGAGTTGTATTTATCACTTTTTTACTCTTAACTTGTCATCTCATTGGTTTTAATACGGGACCGACAGAGCACAGTTTTTATTATTGCTGCATTGGCTTGGTTTTCTTTACATAGAAAAATCAACACGACACACACGTTGTAATTACTATGTACGTGCCAATAGGACATTAAGAAATTCCTACGGTTTCAGCTTATGAGACTTGTGTGTACTTTTGTATGTATTGACATGTACAATTTAGCGTTACCTTTAGCTATAGCTTGAGCAATACCTGTAGCTATGGCTTTAGCGTTACCTGAGCTGAAGCTGTGTAGCATTTAATTCGTATGTTTACAATTTTGACAGCATATGTGTGTTTAAATACCGTGCACAATCTTATCTTCTTCATCCTTTGTATTGTCAATAATGGTTGCAGTTCTATTATTATTTTCTTGTTAGTTAAATACACTCGGACCGTAGGCGGAAAAAATAGCTTTAGAAAAATGCATTCTTAACTCTCAACGAGGTTTCACTTGACAAACAAATTTTGAGAGAGAGAGAGAGAGAGGAGCTCTTACAGAGACAACTGTACATTATACGAGCTTTTGTACTGGAGGTGTTGAGCTGAAGAGTTATGGTTTGTTTATGAAGTGTTTGCATTTTTGTCACTGGAGATTTAATTTTTTTCTCCTTCTGCAATTTCAGTTGTTGCATAATTATTTGGAAGGCTGAAGAGGATGTTTTTTTTATACTTTCTCATGGATCTTAGCCTACCTACTCATTTAACATGGAAGGGAAATGCGTGCTCAAGTGTGGGCTCACATTCTTATCCGAGTTTCCATTCCTCTCACTGTTATTAGAGACGGAGGTGCATATTGATATGTACTGAGGTATAGAAAATTCTTGGTGTAGGGTAACATGGTATGGTAGGGAATGAGTTAGCCGACAATAACAGGCGGAACAGAAATCTAAGAAAAATAAATAGAATTTTCCACAAGGGCTGCAGTGAAGTAAATGACAAAACAAATAGAATTTCAGGATGAGTTTTACGCTTTACTCAGGGAGCCCTTGTATAACAGAGCAGATATTCAACTGTTGTTCCTTCGTGATGTTCAATCTCCTCACTTATCTTAAATGTATTTTACCATGGAAAATACTTTTATTTTTGCAATCTGTTGAGGGAAACTCCAGAAACGTTTGTAGGCATAAGGATTGAAAGATTTGGGCTCGAGGCTTAATTATATGCAAAAAACATGGGCACACGCAAAGCTTGAGGTATTTCCCTCAAAAACTCTACGTGTATCTCCTCCTGTGAGAAAAATTAATCACTTTTGAAATATTACAGCACCTACCCGACAATTTAATGATGATGGTTTGAAAAAGGCCTGAATACAAGAAAAAACGAGAGGCTGCTCTCACTCAGGCTCTAAGCTCTCTAATTCTTACAATAATATTGCAAGTTTTTCCATGCTCATTCCAAGCTATGGAATGTTAGTGCATTAAACCGCACGTTAAGTGCAGAGTATATAAGTGAGAGACAGTAATCGCTCATCAAAGGGAGACTTTGAAAAAAACATTAATTTATGACCATCATGTTATTCCAGTGGAACCATACATTTTCCCTGTTCCAAATCTCATCAAGCAATTTATAAAAAGATTGAAGACCACTAAAAATATTACCAAATTTTTTTCCCTCCCTTTACATCCCAAAAGCCTACTTGAGTCGTAGTAAATTTCCAGTAGGGTTTTTTTCAAACCACATGAGTTTATAGAGTAGAGCCCATAAAGCTTTCTTCAACGGTGAATTAATTTTTTATCAAGTGTCCATACTGCCAGAAAATTCCCTAAAAGCTTTAGAATTTGCAATCCTATTTTTATGTGCACATCCATATGTACGTAACGTGTACTCCTTGGGAACGAGGTTAAATATAGTGAAAACATTGATTTGAACATTCGTTTCTACACTCTTGTTTGGATATCCTAGGAAAACACATATACACTCATCCGCTCGTACAACATTGCATGGGTCACCCGGAATAGTAGTAAATTAAATATTGAATAAGGTTGAATGATTAGCCGACAGGTAGGAAAACATGCTAAAAGGCGGTTCCAGTGTTATTTCTACCATAATAAAATTCTAACCATAAATGGCTAAACCCCACAGCTCTAGATGTATATTTTATACATAAAACCTATTGTTTCTAGAAGAGAAAAACGTACGTCCGAGTTCCCAACAAGAATTTACTACCACTTTGTTTGCTCAACATGCTCTCGGAGAAATTTGACTGGAATAATACACTCTCACACACACACAATGTTTGAATAAGCTATGGGCATATGGTTATTGAAAAATAATAAGCTTTTTCTCCTTCTCCTCCATATAAGTATCTACACACAGTGAGATTCCATGGTAATATCATTCCAGCTCTCATGTTATGTTTGCTTAACATTGCTTTCACATTCGGTGGCCCTATGTAGGGAACAAATGGACATGGATTTTACAATACCTCACCCAACCACATATCAAATGCTATGGAGCAGTAAATTTCATGTTTACTATCAAAACCAAACAGTGTGATTGAATATTTAATATGTAAAAAGGGTCAGTTTAGCTCAGCCCTGCATTCCTTGCTCTCAAGGGAAGTTTCTATTGAAAATAATGAAAAATGGGAAAATATTGGGAAATTTCACAAAATAGTGAGAAAATTATAAATATTGTGTGCCATTTTATTACAAGCTTGTATAGAACATGTACTGTGAAACTCGTATCTTCATCATTAGCTCCATCAGTGATATCCCTCCATGGAATGTACATACATAAAATGGTGTGTGTATATTTGCGGCTGCGAGTAATTCGGACGGAAAAAAATTAGATTATTTTTCAGACAATCACATGGAACTTTCCTTTGAATTTATCTATGCTAATATTATATAAAAGTTCCTTGGTAAGAGCAAACTTAGGATGGAACCAATTAATTCAATTTACTTTAACCAGCCTTGTTTTATTTCCAGTGGCTTTGTAAGTTTTAATGAGGGAAAAACAAGAAGACGAGAGGGAAGGAAGTTGGAACTTCATCATGGTAGGAATTTGTTAAATGTCCTACCATGGAACTGAGACAATAAAAAAACATTTCTCAAGTATATTCCAAAGGGCTTCTTTTACCATGGGAATTATATGTATAGGAGAGGTTTATAATGAAAAGTATTACTACTACTATTATTATTATTATTAGTCAATGTGAAAGAAACTCATAAGGTTTTGTCAGAAGAAAAGAGCAAGAGGATTTATAAATTCTCCATGTTTATTCTTAACTTCCCAACTCCACTCATTTTCTCGGACTTGACTTGTCTTTTATAGATATAATAAATCGCATATCTTGTAACAAAAAGGACCATACACCCAACACAAAAGACCCAACCATAATTTCTATATAGACCCATGAATTTTTTTTCTCTCTCCTCTACTAATAGAGAGAATTTCTTTCATTTACAAAAGCATTTTTGATCTTGTGTTTCTCGAAGATTTTTTTTTCATATGCTCAACTAATGTCTGGTACTTGAGACACATTCTTTAACAGCTATGTACATGGTAACATGGTTGTTCCATAAGGAGAAAATAAAGCTTGCATAAGAAAAACCTTGAGACAAAAAAAAATTCAGAAGGCAAAATATAACTAGTGGGAAAAGTTAGAGGAGGTGAGTTATTGTCCTCATAGTCCAATGTATTTTCAAGGAGAAGAGAGGAGCTGTGAGAGTGTATAAATGTCATGGAGGAGACTTTTTCTATATGTAGATATATTTTTCCTTCAAGTTTATACGTAGTTTTAGTCCGCTCCAGGAGAAAAGTCCAAGTTCACTTAAGTAAACTGACTCATGTCCATGTAATATTTAGGCTAACACTTTTTTCCCTATAGCATTCCTTGTCCACTACACTTAAGGCTACAGTTGTAGCTGTAGTAGTTGTAGTTGTGCGTGTAACAAAGCTAGTTCTCTTCAGAATTGAGTAGACAGCCGAATTCATAAATAAAATAGTCCATTTGTGCCGTAGTAGTAGTACGTAAAGTAGAGTGACACAGAAAAAACAGACAAAATTCTATGCACTTTGTTATACATACTATGTTATAGCCAAAAAAAAAGTTTCACGTACTTTTTCTTTCCCTTGAAAAAAAATCGTTGGGAAAGGAAAAAATAGTTGATTGAGATTTTGACAATTTTGGAACGTAAGAAATTGTAAGGAAATTACGGTAGATTTTAATTGCTGGCTTTTAGCAGGAAAAATGTTTCCGTAACAATTTGTCAATAATTTGAGGTAATTTGAGGAAATAATTTGTGTGTATGTAAGAAAGGACGTTGTAAATCTCATATAAATAAATAAACAAAGTCATGTGCTGCACTGATAGATTTTATAATGAGGGCTATTTTCAAGGTTACATTTGTGGTATGGAAACCAAACCAAATTGAAGAAATGTTATTTTACATAAGAAAAACATTTACATCATTATCTCTTTTGGCTGTGTTGGCTCATCTAATGGATAAAAATTGTGATTTAATGCTCACATATATATATAAACGTTCGTATGCATTGAACATATGACTTTTAGCATTACAAAGATACAAGAAAGAGCAAGAAAGAAGAAAAGAATGAAAAGCTATTACCTTGAATGAGAGTCCCTTGTAACAATAATCCGAGAAAGATCACGTATGATGCAAATGCAACTGAAGCCATTTTCCCACTCTTCCAAGTCATTGCCAAAGAACACATTTTCTCATTGACTTTTTTTTTTTTTACTCCAGACGTTTTTTCTCTCCTGAAATTTTTTTCCAAGGAATCTTATCGATTCTTGTCTCGTAAACAATTCGTTAGAGTCACATTTGAAATCACAGTTTTTTAAAAAACAATGTCGGGAAAATATATGTTCGATTATTTAGGGAAAATTTCCCCTAAATTTGTACCATTACTTCGAAATTCCACTATATGGTCCAAGTAAAAGCACTGTTTGCCGAGGATCAGATGTTATTATATTTTCTTGGGATAGAAAGTTATATTTTATTTAAATAACAAAAGATTAAAGTAAAAATGATCACGTACTTCCCGTAACCCTTTAAAATTTAATGGGCTTTAGTATAGAAACTATTTTCAAAGGGTGACGATGTATGTCTTTGAGTTTATTTTTTTTCCGGCTTTTCACCAGCCTTCAAAAACCATATAGATATTAGTCACTGAGCCATATAATAATGTTGAAGATTTTTTTCCCCTTACTTCAACCCAGGATTATTTTTGGGTGTTGCTCAAGAAAAAAAATAGCGAACAGAAAACCTACTTGAAAGTTGCATTCACTTGCACTATTTGATATACCGACGACGGGTATAGTAGTAGACGAAATGTAGAGCGAAGCAGGAAGATGAGAAAAAAATCCCTTTGGTTATAATAGTACAGAGAGAGAGAGAGTAAAGTGTGATGATAAAAACCGGGAGAAAATCCAAGAATCCCAAACTCGGTCACACTCTAAAACGACTCACTACATATGTATTGAAAAATTTGTTCCAAGAATACAATTTAATTTAACTTTAGCCACAAAAGCCACGTCACTCTTGAAATATTTTTTCGAAAAAAAATTCAAAAATGTCCGTCCCTTTTCAATATTCACAATAATAATATTTCAAGCAAGTTTTTTTCTCCACAAGTCTTTAGAATATTTTTGTAAAGAGAGAGAGGGGGAGAGAGAAAAAATTGACCAAAAAGTCTTTCTGTTAGAATTTTGTATGTAGAACGTTTCTTTTTCTACTTCTGCTTTCTCTCTTGAAATTTACTCACTGCAATTTTTTTTCTCAGACGCTTCTCCTTCTTCTCTCGACTCAATGTATTTTTTTAATAGAGGAAGGAGCAGGAGTCGTGGGTCTGTAGTACAGACTCCATGCCACGGATCAAGGGCATGATGTAAAAATAAAACTGAAAACTGTTCCACATTATTATTCTTAGTACTTTTTTCCACGTACAGTATATAGCCTAGTATCTATGATAACGATGCTATTAGTATTTTTTAACGAGTGGAAAAACCACAGTTGATTTTTGTTTAAAATTCCTTTTTTTCCTCTCTTCTCTCTCTTCTTAAATGGTCCATGCACAATTATCCCTCTTTTTCAATTCCCCACTCTTCTCCAGATGATTCAACAAAATCTCATTTCAAGGAAAATTATTCCCCAATTGCAATTTGTGATTCACACCCGTTTTGTTCTGTCACTAGAGAGATTTTGCACAATTTTTGAAATTTATCTGGATTTTTAACTTTGTTTTTTTTTCTTCAGTTTCTTCCAATGATACAATACAAAAATTTAGAGGGTAAAATTGGTGTAATTTTTTTATGATTGTATTAGAGTAAATCCACAATTTGTGAAGTAAGCGTTATTTTGTAGAGGGAAATTATTTGCTTATTTGCTGCTGTGTAGGAAAAAGTAAATTGGATCCGATACGACAAAAATACAGATGCTCCTTTCTCGTCGCCCACACGTGTACTGCCTTTGGGTCTCAACTCGGCATCAGTTCTTTAGCTCATGTAGTAGTAGTAGCTCCTGCCAAAGCTCTTTTCCCTTCTCTCTCTCACCAAAGCAGACGTCGTCGTATACGCAATGGACAAACCCTCAAAGGCCTCTGTGCATGTTAAAAGCTCTTTTAGCAGACCAAGTGGAGAGGTAAAGTTGTGTGAGCCATGCGCTTCTCCTACTACATTTGCTCTCCGTCTCTCCACCGTTCCTTTCCGCATGTTCCTCTTCATGCATGGATACCTTAAGTGCTCTTGCAGAATATTAGTCTTAGGCCTTTAACTCTTCCACGTTATATATCCAATACCTAGTAATTTGTCACGAATTTCAATAATAATAATAATCTTAGCACATATAAATGATATAGCTATTACTTTTGTTCAAATCCAGTCCTATAGCGTCATAGAAATATTACATATATTGTGTCAAGTGCACAATTTTTCTGTTTTGACATGTTTTTTTACTATTATTGGTGAAATTAATGACATTGAAAGTAAAAATTGAGTTTTAACAGAAGAAGGCTGGAGTTAAATTGGCTTGAACAAATTTTGTACATGGAACTTCTCTGCAGTCTCTAGTGAGTTGACAGTTCTATTGTATTGGGATTGTCATGATGACGGAAGGTAAGAGACCTGGATGGAGCATGTGGGCTGTGTACTAAAGTAAAATAGCAATGTATATCTTTTCCCTTGTTTATATATACATATATAAATATATATATTGAGAGAATTATATAAGAATTATGGTAAAGCCCACTGCTGTGAGATGAGTTGTTGTGGTTGATAGTTATTATGGTTTTAAGGTTACACCATAAACTCCATGCTATATAATGCCAGCCCAAGTAAAGCATAGGATTTAATTTTAATCTACGCATAAACACTTTAAAGTTCAATGTTATTTGAGTCTCATGTGTGGCAATAATGATATGAGAAATTGTACGTGTATTTGTGTTGTTGTTGTTGTTGTTGTTATTGAAGATGGAATTTTTTATGGATGCGTAAGAATTTGAAATTGTCTCAAATTTTGTGATTTTTGTGGGTTGAGCGTGTCTAATAAGAAAATGTACATTGTTAGAAATGATTATGGAGGATACTAATACTATTAGCACATTCATATGAACGGGTTATTGTGAGCCGGTGAATGGCTGGAATTTGGGAAAAAGCATTAGGAGAGGTGAGAAAAAATGTCAGTGCATTTCAATAGGTAGAGCGCATAGTTAAAAAGAGCCCTACATTTAAAATACCAAATTACAGAGTAACATTACCAATGCAAATGTAACACTATGAAAGGGAAAAAGAGTAAAGAGTCCAGATGTGAAGAAGCTAGAGTTGACAATTGGAATTACGTAATAAAAATCTTCTTGTTGCTGAAGAAGCTGGAGAGAGAGAGATAAAAGAGGACCACATACCTGTAGAGAAGAGATTCACTCTGAAATGAATCTGTCAATGCGTTTGGCAATGTTTGGGATTGTTCAAGGAGCGGAACGGTTGAGGACGAGGACGGCAAAACTGCATTCTTAATTCTAATTTCTCACCATCCTCGTATGTACATATTTCTACATTCCCATTCCTTTCCATGGTAATAAACACCAAGTAGAGTTTTTCACACCTATAGGACAAAATCCAAGTGACAAAGAACTGTGGACAGTTTTACCTTTGGGATTCATATGAGACTCAATAGTATGTATAAAAATAGTAGAGGGAAGAAGTAGAAGAATACTTTGAGAATTTGTGCCGGCGAAGTCAAAAAAGAAGTAGAAGAAGAGAAGATGACAACTTTTAGGAACGGCGAATTCTTCCTTGTACAATACAAATAATAAGCATGTCTGGCAGATCAAGAACGCCCGCAACTTGCCCTCATTTATTTTTCAATACTTTTTGTTCCATTTACTCTCAACTCTTGTCTCTTTTGGTCATTGTGTTTCAAGGGTAAGATTTTTTTTAAACCTTTACCTGAATTTTATCATTGATATTATCTTGAATTGAAATCCTTAAATGTTTTTTTTCAGGTTCCATTAGTAGGGAAGCTAAGAATGAGAAAAAAATGTGCTCGTAAAACTACTCGGAAATGTTGTGATCACACATTTTTTTAGAACTTTGGTGGTCTTGGATTGTTCCAAATACTACAAGAAAAGTGTTATAAATCAAGAGTTCTTGACTCACAAGAATTTTTTAAAGGGTAAAGATTTAAATTATAATTTAAGAAAATGATCCTCATCCTTTTATTGTGAGTCTTTTTTAGTGGACATGAAACCTTTTGATGAGTTTGGGTAAACTGATCTAAATTTTTCCAACCATGTCCACTCACTCGGTAAATACATTATAAGGTAGGGGAAAAAAAGCCTGTATAAGCTACAACGGGAAAAAGATATTATGATTACATTAGAGTGACAGTTAACTTTGCATGTGAGGAGCAAATATACTTTTTCCTTTAATCCTTTTTTTTCTCTCTCTCTCCCTTTACAAAAGACGAGTCAAGACCAATGAGAGGAATGTATAGGGAAGCTCCTCATAAATACCTGGGATTTCTTAAAGTGTGAAGGCCTTATACGTTGTATATGGTAAATCACTTGTGTAACCTCATCCCTTTTAAAAGATCCCATATAGATGCCATGAAGTAAAGCAAATCTTGTTCAAACTCATCCAATGTTTTCTTTTCCCCTCAAACTCACTGACTGACACGAGTTTGTTGTTTCTTCCCTATTTACGAAAGTTGCACGAACGACCATGGCTGAAAGCTAATGGAGCTCGGATACATTGCATCAATCAAGCATTTCCTCCAAACTGACTTGTACATAAACATTCATGCCAAAAACCTATACCTTTACATTACATATACATACGAAATACACAGCAATCTCAAACCATTCAGCTATTAATTCTTAACTAAACTTTCAGACCTCTGAAAAAGGACAAGGATTTAAAGCTACAAAATTACTAAGCATTTACATATATATACATGCATATTGTACATATTTTAGTCATGTACGAAAATGAACCTATTGATATTTGAGCAAGCGGATAAAATTGAGTAATAATTTTTTCATAGAGGCCCCGTGTCAATAGAAAGCTTCAAAATTACCTCATACATTTATAATCATGATGATAATGTATTTCTATAGCATAGAAAGCATAGCTATGCAAAAACTACATGTTCCTCTCCTATCCTTGAATATAGGTCATGCAGTGAGAAAAAGTGACAAAAGCTCAATACAAAATGTTACATGGATTTTTAAGCTCTAAATTGACATGTTCATTTTGTGTGTACACAAAAAGCCTTAATTAGATTTAAATGATGTTAAATTTATGACCCATTCTTTCATCTTGTTCCGCTAAACAAGCAAAATGTAATCAAAGTATTGACAGTATTTACAGTAAATTTGGTGAAATTGTTTAAAAAACCCCTGTGCTGATGCTTCTTTTATACTATAAGAAAATATGCTTGGTTTACATTTAATGTGAAAAATAGTACGTACTACTGTCATCAATAGAAAAAGGCCCTGGTCGTTAGCATTCTAAGAGGCGAAAATCAATGAGGCTACGTGCTCAACATGTGTCATTAGCCTGTGTCTCCTAATCCGGTTTTGTGTGTACATTTTTTTTGTTACCATTAACTACATGGAGTTTCCTAGCTTTTCTCAAAGGAATAGGCTTCTGATGATGAAGCGGCTTTAATTGTGGTTCCGTACAAGAAATGCAAGCACAAATTTAACGTGGCTTTTATGCACAGCAATAAAGTAGCAAATTGATCGAATGTCATTTAGGGAGAGGAAAAAAGCTCTCCCACAGTGAATCCCTAATGCATTGTTTCATTTCAAGTAAAATCATTATTATTGTGGAGGTTCCTTAGTATCAGTAGCCTTGGAAGTTGTAATCTCATTGCTATGCAAGATTAATGTTGTTAGAGCTAATACCTTGTGTAGTCGTAAAATTAAATTGATCCTGTTTTTTTTCTCAGCGTGTGTGTGTGTGTGAGTGTATGTACTTTCCTACACACCAAAAGTTTCCATGGATTTTTTGGTATAATAAGAAAAGTTGAAATAATGATGAGTTAGTGTGTTAGCGCTAAGAAGAAGGTTTTTCACTTGCAAATAATGTCTGGATCTTAAAGGGGGAAAGTGTTGTGAAAAATGTATATGAGAGAATATAGACGTGGAACTTCTGACCCGAAAAACTTTTTTCCGCAAGACTTTATTTTTGGGTCTAAAAATTTATGACCACTAATGGGAGCCGACTTGAGAAATTAAATCAAAGTAGAGTACTCGTTAGAGTTTTAGTTTTAATGAAGACTCCCGCCCTAAGTCTACTAATTGAGCAGGATTTTCTCATTGGGCAAAAATAAACTCAATGTAATGGTAAAAGTATGCGAAGTTTTTTACCCTTGTTTTTTGTGTACGTAAGGAAAAGGAAGAAGAAGACGAAGACGCTTTAAAGTAACATTTTGGCTCGTTCCCATTCAAAAGTTTAGTTGGTAGGAGGAAAAATGATGGAGTAAAGTGCACAGGAATTATTTATTTAGATTCCATGAAAATACTTGCTTTGTTTATGATTTGGTGTTGACGATGAGATAATAATAATGTTACAAAGAGGATTTGGTAATTTGAGCCGATAGTAAAATGCATCTTCTTAATCATCGTAACGGTAATGCTTGAATTTAACCATTAGCCCAGCCACCTGTATTTATTCACGTTCCTATTATTTCCTATGTTATGTGAATAAATGTGTGTGTGTGTCCAAATGTAATGTCTCCTTTTAATGATCTTTCCGCTATGATTACATGCATAAAATCACTATAACAGCCATATAAGAATTTTTCAAGCTCCCACGAACTATTCCATTGTACAGTGGACGGGATTAGTAGGAATTAATTCAGTGGTATTAGTTTTGGGATATTTCAAATTGATTTACTGCTTATAGGCACTGATAGTATAGCCACACTGAAATATATATGCATGTACATATATAAGTATGATGCTGAATTCCCATAGGTATAATTCACATTAGTAATATCCATTTAGGGGTAAATTTGATAAAATCAAAAAAGTTGCTGGGAAAACTTTCACTTTGGAGTCTCCGCACATTCAATATATTACAGACATTCTTCT
>JAQFXU010003444.1:0-16198 GCA_034693705.1 Spatulosminthurus flaviceps | reverse complement strand
TCCGTCAATTTCCCCAAAATTTGTCTAAAACCGCCCATTTTTATCGAAATTCTTTCACGAAAGAGTAACGTTTCTGCGCATAATACATGTTGTGTTTAAAATTCAATTTCCGGAGGGTACATGTCGAGGCTTTGTACCCCCCGCTCGTGACTTCGTGGTTTAGTGCCTGATCATAGTAGTGGTCAATTCCGTCAATTGGAAATAAGTATTTCAACGTTGTCACTCTGATCGAACTGTTCAAGCACTCTCGAGACAGCTGAAAAAATCCAGTCATTCATCCCATATGATTGTGTCTTTGAATATCAATGGGATGCTAAGAAATTCTACCAATTCCCACAAGTAAACTTTATGGTTTAGGTTAATTTGTAAAAATATTGATTTTTTATCCATTTTTTCCTACCTTCCTCATCATCCTCATCAAAATATTGAGGAATCTCCAAGCTTACTTGTGCTTGGGAAAGGAGTTCGAATCCGAATTCATTGGCCAATGGACTCAATCCCAACAGGTCATCAGCACCAGGGAAGACCAACTTGAAGAATCTTAACTCTGAAAGAAAGATATAAGCTTCGAGCATGAGTGTACATAATAAACTTTCTTGCGAACAATGATAATGTAACTACAAATAAGAACTTTGTTCAAGAACTGCATTGTTAGTTTAAATGTTGGCTCTGATAAAACTACCTTTAAAATTGTTCATGGGGGATTCATCCTTGAACCGCTGAATCTCATCATCTGTAAAATTTCCTCTCCTTGATGAGTCCCCCAATTGATCCAAGACCTCTTCAGATAGTCCCGTGAGAGTACATCCTAGTTTGTGAGGCATCACATAATCCGGGTCATCCAAATAGATTTGGATTTCCAAGGATTTTAGACATGGCCAAAGTGCTAATGCCGGGAAAACCTGCCCAACCTCATTTGATGTAGCCGAAAAATTGACTTCCTCAATGGACGGGAAACGTGTTTGGAGCATTGATAAGGCATTCAAGGAAGGCGGGTTTTTCAGGCTTAAAAACTTGATTCGGGATCCCCAAGGGATAATGATGTTTTCTGGTAAGCGATTCAAAATTTCATCCAGTTCAATGTCTGAAATGTGAATTTCCCTGACATTTGGGAAACTTTCGGTGAGGGAAATAGTGGGTGGGAAAATGAGTCCTTCATATCTTCCATCCATTTCACGGAATTCCAACTTGAGTAATGCTCCCATACGTGGTAGGCTTTCAAAGCCCCGCAAACTTGTACAAGGGATGTAAAGGGTCTCTAAAGTTCCACTGCTGCTTTCCAGGACGGAGAATATCAAGGGCTTGATACTGCCCAAGAAGTTGCCAGTCTCTGCTGGAAGTGGATTTTGAAGTATTTCAAAGGAGGTTAACTTGGGTTGTAACCGAGCTAATGTTTGAAAATGGGGTAGAAATATCTCTCCAAATTCCTCTGAATTGTATCTCCACTCATAGTGGTAATCCAAAGACTTGAGAACTTGACCCTTCCCAGCAACTTCAAGAGCATTTACCAACTCAATTGGCAAGTGGTGAATTTCATTCAAATTTGAAGCGATTTTCAAAATGGCTACAAATGACTGGACGGTGAATGATGCCTTTTTTGTAAATGAAATCTTCCTCAGATGCTTATGTTTATTCTGAGGTAAGTCCGGGTTGAAATTTTGGTCTGCAGGAGAATCTTCTTTAAACTTGAGGTCATTGCAATTTAACTCCCGAAGATTCGGAAGGCTGTTGAGCAGGAGTTTGCAAAACTTGTTCACGGGCATTAAGGGCAAGGGAGCTACTGCATCAAAGTCCAAATCAAGAACTAGTGGGCCAAATTTGGAGAGGAATTTTTTCATCAATTTCTTCTGTTTACCGAATTTAGGGTGAATTCGAAGGCTGATGGATACTTTATGAGCGAGTAGAACCTTTTTCAATGTTTTGGTGAGACGGGAAAAATTAGAATCGTATTTAGTGACAATGTTCCGGTTGTAACGATCCCTTTCTCTAATCACGATGTACTTGGATCCCCGCAGATACCCACCATGGTAATGTCGGTAATTATAACCATAACCTTCTGAGTCCGAACCGTAATAACCTCCCTTGCCGAGTTGGATTTGAAAGTGTGAAAAGACCAGGGGATCCGCAACAGTTCTCCAGTACTCACTCACGTGACAACATCTTTCCAAATCCTCATCCTTCAAGAAGCTAAAAATATTTCTCAATACCTGGAAATAAAAACCGATACTTTTTATTTCATAAATTAGAATTAGGTTTTATTTGTATTGAAAAATAATAATTATTGTACCCTACCGTAAAATTCGATATGGCTTCTTCAACGATCAAGTCCATTGGTGACATTTAGGGATCGAGCTGATTGAAAAAAACGGATGAGTATGTTCGTGCCTTCCGAGCAATCCAGTGTATTTCAATTTGTTAGGGCAATCTTTAAAAAAGTACGCAATACATTGAATCAATTACCACCACTCCCTACCCCCACCTCCAACAAATAACTAAAATGCTACTCGGAACTCCTTTTGTGTTTAAACTATTATAAATAGTTTTGCACAACTGGAAATTTTTAAGTTACCTACCAAAAATTGAAGATAGGGAAAATTAAATTACTGCCCAAAGTTTAGTTGCAGCAAAAAAAGGAACGATGATAGAAACATTTAATTTCCGCTCAAATTATTATTTTATAGAAAATGATCTTGAACTTTGCTTTAGACAAAACTATATAAATGAGGAAGAAAAGCGAAGAAGCTCCCCAAGAAGTTAATCCCTCAGAATTTTGGTAAAGATTATCTATATAGATATGTCATGGAAAAATGTATGAAGCGATCCCCCTAATCTTTCAAATGAGGTTTGAGGGCGGAAGCAGAGAAGTTATATGGCCTTGAACATTCTCTCATCTATCTGTTGTGTTAAAATCATCTCTTCCACCGTCCGCTGTTTCAATATTTGCTGTTGCGGTGAAGGTCGCGGTGCATTTCAGTTTATTTAAGCAATAATAAGTCAGTATCCCAGCAATTTTAGACATTTTATAGTGCTTGAAGGCGCTCAAAGGGGGTCGTAGCTTGTAGAGAAAGAAATGTATGTATTGTGAAGTCTTGATTTAACCAGTCGCTGTCTGCCTGGGTACATTGTAAATATACAATAGTATACTGAGTCAGTTTGACTACTTCCGATGGGAAGCAATGACAATAAAGTCTTTATACATAAATGGTTATGTATAAGGAAAGCATGCACTGAGGCCTACGAACCTTAACATTTTACCTCTGTTTTTGCTTACATTATTGTATAGGAAGTAAATAAATACACACACCAAAAACCTTTGGTGTCACTGTGTATGTGGTGATTCTGAGCTAGGCTCATTACTTTTGGAGCAATGGTATATGCGTAATAATTATGGAAATACATCCAAGGGGAAACAATTAGAAGTACATCATACATAAGGCATTCATTTCTACGAAAATTTTGAAAATATCTTGGGCTGTTTGGAGTGTGTTCCTCCATAAAGAAATTCTCCTACTCCTGAGATCAGCATCGATCTGCTTGCATTTGTTGTGCGAGTCCAAGGTTCCATGCATGCAAATGCTAGCGGAGAATATATGTACATATATATAGTTACACTTTGATAACAAAATTTTGAGGCAATGTTGTTTCAAAAACATAGGAACCACATATAGGCTCATTTCATTGTTTTTATTACTGAAAATGATGGAAAGAAAAAGACGTATTTATTTGGTGTAACCCTTGGATGTACAAGTTTATTAGTTTAAAATAAAATTCTGCACTTCCTCCAGATACTTGAGCTATCTACACTAACAGCTTGCAAAAACCACCATTTCATCGTAAATTAATTTTGGATGTATCATGTAATAATTAGAATTTACGCTAAAAATTGGAAATTTTAATTGGGGGTGAGTCAAATGCATGAGTCAACTCTAGTAAGTTAAATAAGTTAAATAGGAAATTCTCACGTCTGCCCTCATTGCTGACACCTTTGAAACTTGAATGCTAATGTTGAGGAAAAATTATTCAAATTTTTAGTCCTATTGTAAAAATCAAGAAAACCCTAAAAACGACTAATTATACTGTGTATGAGTGTTGTAAAAAAGATTTTCTTGGACAGCACTAAAGACTAAAATCAATGATTAAAAGTCAGTTGTGGTGTTAACTAAATGCTTATAACGGCCGTAGTGGTCTCACTCATGCTGCCATTGCTGGTCGTAGGTTTCATTTACGATTGTCCTTATTTCATCATCCTGTCATCTTAATCTTAAGTAGTGGTCAATTTCTAATAATTTCAATGTTATCACTGCAATCAAACGGTTCATGTGCTCTCAGGACAGCTGAAAAAAATCGTAATTCATTTCATAATAATATGATTGAATTTCAATGGGATCCTAAGAATTTCTACCCATCTCCAACCAAAAATTATACAACCACAATACAAACTTTATGGTGGGTGAATTTTTAAAAATATCGAATTTTTTAATGTCTTCATACCTTCCTCATCATTGTCATCAGCAAAATGAGGTATTTCCAAGGTTACCTTTAGATGTGGAAAGAGTTTGAATCCAAATTCATTGGCCAATGAACTCAATCCCAACACGACATCAGCATCTGTGAAGATCAACTTGAAGAAATTTAACTCTGAAAGAAATACAAGTTTCAAGGATGAGTGTACACAATACAAGCCATACAAGTAATAATTATTCCATATACTAACAATAATAATGTAATTATTACTAAAAGAACTTTATCGTAGAACTGCGTCTAGAACTTAATTTAAATGTTGGCAACGATCCTAATCTGTAATAAAATTTGTATTTGCCTACCTTTAAATTTGCTGAAGGGGGATTCATCCTTGAACCCTTGAATTTCCTCGTCTGTAAAATTTTCTCTCCCTGATGAGTCCCGCAATTGATCCAAGACCTCTTTACAAAGTCCCGTGAGAGTGCGATCTAGTTTGTGAGGAACCACATAATCCGGATCACCGCAATACATTCGGATTTCCAAGGATTTTAGACATGGCCAAAAGGCTAATGCCGGAAAAACCTCGGCAATTTTGTTTGATGGATTATAAAACTGGAATTCCACAATAGACGGGAAACGTGCTTGGAGCATGAGCAACATATCCAAACAAAGAAATTCCACCCGTAAAATCTTGATTCGGGATCCCCAAGGGCTAATGACATTTTCTGGTAAACGATTCAAAATTTCACCCAAGTCATAGTCTGAAATGTGAATTTCCCCAACATTTGAGAAACTTTCGGTGAGGAAAATATTGTCTGGGAAAATATTCCCTTTGTAATTTCGATCCATTTCACCCAATTCCAACTTTTGTACCGCTTCCATCCGTGGAAAGCTCTCATAGCCCCGCAAACCCGTAGATGGGATGTAAAGGGTCTGTAAAGTCTCACTGCTGCTTTCCAGGACAGATAAAATCAAGGGCTTGATATTGTCAAAGAAGTTGCCATTCTTTACTGGAAATGGATTTTTAAGTAAGCGAAAGGAGCTTAACTTGGGTTGTAGCCGAACCAATGTTTGGAAATGTACTAGGAAATTCTCTCGATATTCCGAAAAAATAAATGAACACATGTAACGGTGGTCCCAAGTCCCCAAAGACTTGAGAACTTGACCTTTCTGAGCAAGCTCAAGAGCATTCACCAACTCAATTGGCAAGTGCTGAATTTCATTCAAATTTGAAGCCATTTTCAAAATGGTCGCAAACGACTGGACGGTGAAGGATGCTTTTTTTGTAAATGTAATCTTCCTCAGGTGCTTATGTTTATTCTGAGGTAAACACGGGTTGAAATTTTGATCTGCAGGAGAATCTTCGTCTTCAAACTTGAGGTCAGTGCAGTTCAACTCTCGAAGATTCGGAAGGCTGTTGAGCAGGAGCTTGCAAAACATATTTAAGGGCTGGGGATCAGCTTCAGTAAAGTCCAAATCCAGAACAAGTGGGCCAAATTTGGAGAGGAATTTTTCCATGCAGATCTTCTGTTCATCAGATTTAGAGCGAAATCGAAGGCTGATGGAAACTTTATGGGCGAGTAGAACTTGTTCCAATGTTTTGGTGAGGTGGAAAAAATTAGAGTCGAATTTGGTGACTTTTTTGCGGTTGTAACGAGCCATTTCTCTAATAACGATGTGCTCGGATCCCCATAGATCGTCACCATGGTTATGTCGATGATCAGAACCATAAACTTCTGAATTCGAACCGCAATAACCTCCCTTGCCGAGCTGGATTTCAAAGTGTGAGAAGACCATGGGATCCGCAACAGTTCTCCAGAACTGACTCACGTGGCAACATCTTTCCAAATCCTCGTCGTTCAACAAGGTAAAAATTTCTCTCAATATCTGAAAAATTTTTACTATAAATAAACTAGAAATGGTGGATGCATTTATTTTAAAAAATAAAAAAAACTAATAATTACATCCTACCGTCGAATTTGAGAGAGCTTCATCAACACTGCAATCCATTGGTGACATTGGGGAAGACGAACCGAACTCGCTGGAAACAATCGGATGAATAACCTTCCTTTCTGTGCAGTCCAGTACATTTCAATTTGTTAGGGAAATCTTTTAAAAAAATACAAAGTGAATTAAATAATTATAGGTTTATGCTCCGATACGCAACCTATAAGGTTTTACAGAGATGCCAGCCATCTTAAGCCTTCATTACTTAATGTGCGTTACAACGGCTTTCATGGGTACACTTTCTACCCTACACAAGCGGTCATGTGTCTGGCAATGAGAGGTCATAGGCAAAAATCGCTTTCCTTGACCAAATCAAAAACAACCACACGGATTCGAACCCGAGTACTCAGAGGATAAATAGCCTGTAGCCGCAACGCTACAACTGAATTGGCTAAAAAGTATAAATAAGGCCAAAATATCATATTTTAAAAAAAAAAATCATTTTCAGCAAAAGTAAGGTGTGCTGGGTGTCATAAGCAAAGGCGTTGGAATTTTTATAATAGGTTACGGAATTATGGCCAAAAACGCCGGTTTTTTAGGCTGTATCTAACGAACAAATGGGGCGATGTGACTCATTTTTGAACTAAATTGTTCAGAAATGAAAATTTTGAAAAATTGCTGAAATATAGGGGACAGAGTAGAAGCATATACGTTGCAACTTCAGGCAATACCGCACTTTAATAAGCAGCATAATTCGCAATTTGTCTCTACTCTCTCTCTTATATTTCAGCCATTTTTCAAAAATTCCAAAAACGGTGAAATGCTGCGCTGAAAAACTTATTTCCGAACATTTTAGTTCAAAAATGAGTCACATCACCCCATTTGTTCGTGAGATACAGCCTTAAATACAAAAAATGGCGTTTTTGCCCATAATTCCGAAGCAGCTTAACCTATTACAAAAATTCCAACGCCTTTGCTTATAACACCCAGCACACGTTATTTTTGCTGAAAATGGCTAATTTGATGCTTTGGGCTTACATATTCCCCGTGTACTTACTCACTGAATCAACTACCACTCACGACCACCCCTTCCCAACAAACAACTGTGTAAGTTTGGCTACTAGCAACTCACTTTATGTTTACGAACACTGGAAATTTTAATACACGAAAGCCAAGCAATAAAAATTGAAAACTGGAACTATAGAAGATTAAAATATTTCCGCAAGTCTAGTTGTAGCAAAAAATTTAAAGGGGTTTAAAATGAATAATTTCAGGTCAAATTGTTAATTTAATGTAAAAAAAACTTGAACTCTGCTCTGAACAACATTGTAAATTAGAAAGACAAGCACAGAAACTCATTCCGCAGAATTGGTAAAGAAAATCTACAGATATGTTATGGACCTCTGTGTAAAGCGGAATAGGACCCAAATCCTCTCATGCTTGTTATTGGTAATCTCATCTCAATTGTTCTAAGCTGACCTTATTGCACTCTTCCATTGTTTTTTGTCGCGGTACATTTCAGCTTGGGCAATAATGTAAAACCTTCAATATGACATTTTATGGTGCTTCATAAGGCGTGCAATGGGGGGAATAAGCTTCTTGAAACAAATGTATTGTGAAGCTTTGAGTGAGTCAGTCCCAGTTTGCCTCGGTATAGCGTGTACAAGGAGTATATATATTCATACTATATATTGTAATATTAAAAATCAATACGGATGAAATTTGTTGGAACACATACCTATATAAGTGGATTGCTCGCATGCTTTGGTGTTAAGTTGGTTCTGGGTAAGGCTCATTACTTTGAGAGCTATATGTGTGTCTGTGTATAAATACATACACGGCTACACCCAATTAGGATTATTTCTTAAGCCATACATTTCTACCAACATTTAGGGGTGGGAAATTTCTTGGGGTGCTGTGTGTCTTCCTCAATAGAGAATCCCTCCGGAGGGCTGCTTGTATTTGTTTTGCGAGTACCAGGTTCCATGCAAGGTTCCAGCTTTAAGAGGCTCCTTGAATCCCTGAACCTCCTCTTAAATCTCTGTTAGAGTTGGAGGTTCAAATGTGATAGAACCTCTGGGATGGCGGCCCTTGGTACAGTTGAAAGTTCTATGGTTGAACTACAGTAGACTTGAGTCCAGTGGGTGAACGGTGTGAGTGAGATGAGAGTGATGCTTCCTATGATGAAGTCTATGAGATAGACTTAAATAAATCCTGGAGACTCTTCTGAGTCTTGGTCTGGGTATTTATACAAATTCCTCATAATATGTACATTATGTAATTATAATGTAACAGAGGAATATTCTAGATCTTATTTTCCCACATCCAGTAGCACAGGATGTTTACATTAAGGTCAGCAGTAATGTATATTGTAACTAACTAACAGTACGTGATGTTTCTATTTTCACATCAGCACATTTTGTCCCTTGGTCTCACACAGAACACTTACGGCGTAGATACTCCTGGAGGTCAGCACCTTTGCAGATGTTCCTATCCTTTTTCTTCTTCTTCAAGACCCTGAACCTGAATCTCAAGTTACAGTACCCTACTGACTTATATAGTTACGTATACACATACACTCATTACCAGATAATATTATTTATATTAACTACATAAGAATTGTATGCTATGTAATTCTACAATCTCCTCTGAACTTGTAAAATAATGAATACTCGAAATCATTTAAGAACTACATATTCATACATGCCTAAGCAATCCCAATGTAATAGTCAAAAATGCATGCTACTTATGAAGTGAAAGCACCCTACAATTACATGCGGATGGAAAGCTTCGGCCTTGTAGTATAAGATATGTAGTGCTCATCACCGTAATTCCTATTCAATCCGAGCGGGCAAATAAGATCATTTTTGATCATTTTTTCCCATCACAGTCAATTCCAATGTTCTCGCTTTGCGCCAACGGCTCAAGCGATATCTCTTGCCATCTGAAAAAAATAGTTTCATTCTAAGATTTAAAGAGTTTGAAGGTTGAAGCACGAGTAATAAGGTGTTCAAAGAAGGTGGGTTTTCACGCTGATTTGCGACCCCCAGAGATAATGGCATTTTCTGATATTGATTCATATAACATGATTTATATAGTAATAGTCTGAAACGGGAATTTCCCTAAGATTTGGAAATATTTAGTGAACTTTTTTTGTTCACCAAAAAATACCACCCATTAAACTCTTAAGGTCTTTTTGAGGACTGTGTATTCGTTGATAAACCAATATTTGCAAAATTATTGTGAGTTTCTCCATATATACATGCATATATAAAATGAGTGAACATAAAATGATTCACAGAAATAGCAGTTGACTGTGTTTGGACACATACCAAGCTAACAATTTTGTATTTTTCTATAAAACCACGTTTACGTAACCAACTTACTGGGATATTTTATACATCATGTTTCCATATTTTGTATACCAATCATCGATATTTATTTGTAAATACATACAATACGATGAAGCTAGATACAGCGCAGAGATGAGCGTTCCTTTTTGCACTCTTCCTGTAAACATTTTGGGGGAGAGATCAAGATTAAATTTAGATTAAGTTTTATTTAGACAAAGTTTTGTGAGTCTGGATGGTCCAAGTTCCAGGGGAATTAGATTTGATATAGTATTTTTTTTCGGTGAATTATTAATGTCTCCTTGAATGCAGTGCTTTTTCTCCTGACAAACCATCTCGGGAGTTCCTTTCATAGTACTGAATTGAAAATTTTGTCAGCAGCACAAAATCCAATGACTCAATGATTCAAAGCCAGTTGGGATGTTAAGGAAATGCCTTTGTTGAAGACCATAGTGGTCCCCCACTCTGGCCTGTTAGCGTAAAAATATTGCTGGTCCTAGGGGTCAATTAAAGTTGTCCTTTTCACCATCCTCTGCAATATCATAGTGGTCGTCATTTTCTAATAATTTCGATGTTATCACTCTGATCGAACGGTTCAAGCGCTTTGAGGGCAGCTGAAAAAAATTGTGATTCATTCCATCATTTTGTCTTTGAATTTCAATGGGATCCTAAGAAATGCTAACCATTCCCACACAAAGACTTTGTGGTAGGTAATTGGTAGGTGTAATGTGTAAGGTGTAATTGTAATTGTTGTGTGTTAAGGTGTGTTTCCTACCTTCCTCAAAATATTGAGGAATTCCCAAGGTTACTCGCAGATGTGAAAGGACTTTGAATCCAATAATTCATTGGCCAATGGACTCAGTCCCAACAGGTCATCAGCACCCGCGAAAACCAACTTGCAGGATCTTAACTCTGGAAGAAAGTCGAGTTTTGAACATGCGTGTACGCTAGAAACTTTCTTATATAGTTATTATTCCTTATATGTAACTATACATACAAAAACTTTATTATAAAACTGCATCTGGAATTTACTTTTAATGTTGGCATTCATCCAATAAGCCGTAATTTATAATTGATACACCTACCTTTAAACCGGCACATTTCAGTTTGGGCAATAAAGTGAACCCTTCAATATGAAATTTTATGGTGTTTCCTAAGGCGTTCAATGGGGGGAAGCTTGTTAAAAGAAATGTATTGTGAATCTTTGAGCGAGCCAGTCGCAGCTAGTTTGCCTCGGTATAGTAGTGTGTATAAGGAGTATTTAATTATTATACAACCTCTATGTATTGTAATATTAAAAATGAATGACCCCAAAATTTTCACTGCGCTTTTGTTTCCCTTTATGCTTATATAGTAAATACGTTTATACACAAGCAAGCTTTTTTGGTGTCACTGTATTAAGGTGGTTCTGGGCAAGGCTCATTACTTTTTGGGAACTATATATGTATATCTGTATAAATACATACACGGATATACCCAATTAGGATTATTTCTTAAGGCATACATTTCTATCAGAATTTAGGGGGTGGAAAATATCTTGGGATGCTGTGTGAGTCTTCCTCAATGGAGACTCACTCCAGAGAGCTGCTTGTTTTTATTGTGCGAGTCCCACGTTATTTGCAATATTTTCATGCTTTATAGGAGGCTACTTGAATCCCGGAATCTCCTTGAAGAGTCCCGCCATTGACACAAAACCTCTTCAATAAACCCCGTGAAAATAAAATCATTATTCATCCTGATCCTTCTGAAAGCAGACCAAAGAGCTACAATATAATAAAGCCGGCAAAACCTCGGCAATTTCATTGGAATTGAAATTCATTGGAATTCAATATTGGAACCCATCAATAGACAAAAACGTCCTTTATGGGTAAGGCTTTCGAAGAAAGGTTAGGATTCATGATCTCTAAAAGCTGAATCACATAGTCCCGCCTTGACTTTCTCAATCCGATTTTCTGGCGGAATTTTTCTTCCACTTTTACCTGGTTGGGAAATTAAGTTGTAAAAAAGTCCCCACAAGACTCACTTTTATGCTATGTATTTTCATGCTCCTTTTCCAAATAGTTTTGATGTTCATAGCAACAGTTTTTCCGGGCAATATTTTATTTTGAAGGCTTATTTTTTGGGGGGATGGGGGTCCCCGAACATCCTCCGCGCCGAGAGTAGGAAATGTCGTAGTAAATATTTTTTTCCCTCTATAGTATGAATTTCAAATAATATCTGCGTTTCAAAACTTGATTTTGAGGAAAAGATACATACACATTTTTATTATATTTTTTCAAATTACGAAAAATTCCTTCCGGTAAAATTTTTATTGCTACTGAAAGATAACTATTTGACCCTGTCTTAAGGGGGTACTGGTACTATATATACCACCCTTGGATATTTTCCCAGAGGTTACCCGAACCAAACGTACTTTTGCAATTTAAGGGCCACAAATAGCTTTTATAGGCCTTAATTTGGAACACAAAGCTCGGATAGTACATTTTTGTTAATGTTAATTTGTTGTTCACTGTACCAATAGGCAATATTGAAATAACTGTAATAATAAATACTGGCAAGCATTTTGGAGCTGTTGATACACGCCAATGGAATCCCAAAATAATAGCCAACAAGTAAATAGTGCTTATGAAGTGAATTAAGGCATCACAAAATTGGGGAAAATCGCCCACGCCTCTGCACTAATCTAATCTCAAATGGTTCCAAGGCTTCAAATACGCTCGGTCTCGATCCTTTCCCATCATAGTCAATTGCAATGTTATCGCTTTGCTCCAACGGTTCAAGCCATCTCTTGATAACTGAAAAAATCGTTTCATTGTATAAGATTAAACCCACCCAATCCCAGGGAAAAATTTCAAAAAATTTGTTGGTAGCTTGGAACAGTTTTTTGAATTAAATATTAAAATATTTTTATCAATCTCTTCCTACTTTCCATATAATGCTCTTCAATTTGCCGAATTTCCAGAGTCACTTTAAGCCGTGGAAGAAGTTTGAATCCAAATTCATTGGCCAATGGGCTCAAACCGTATACAAGATCAGCTTGCCTGTAGTTCAACGTCAAGACTGTTAATTCTAAAGAGAGGCAAGTTTTAAGGATCATAGTACATACGCTCCCACTTATACAAACTGTTGTAATTAATTATTATTCTACTTAGCTACTTATTAACAAAATTATATATATATAGACAAGCTCATAGCGTAGCGGCTAGGGTTCGACTTTATTCGTGGGTTGCAAGAGTTGCACTCGGGTTCGAATCCCGAGGGTAGTTTGTAAGTTTGACTCAAGGAAAGGGGTTTTTTCTCGCTGGGGTTTATCCCCTGACCGCTCAGACCTATGACCGCTGGTGCGAGGATTCCTCATAGAGAGGGTTAACCATTGAAACTTTGCGATTTGAATTAAGGCTTAAGATTAGGATGGCTGACAACTCTGTAAGACCTACAGATATGTGTATCGGAGTATAAACCCAGTTCAATACTAAGTATTTAAATTGGCCGAGTCTTGGTTCGTTCTGTCGCTCTGCCGTCTGCTCGCAGTTGTGCGCATGAGCAGCAACTCAAACCGCTGCTAGAGCGCGGCCGTAGGCTGTGCTGAAGTTTTTGCTATATGCCGCCTGACTTTCAGCCACATCTGTGGCTGCTGGGGGTTCTAGTTTTATTTATGAGCTTGTACAACTAGAATCGACGACTTTATCCGTTGGTGAGGAAATTGACCAAAATGTTTTTTTTTCATGTTGGGGTACCAAGTTAGGTCCCGAAAAAATAATGAAAAAATTCTCACTCGCTTACCCCATGCTGGGGGAATTTTCTCTTGTGCGAGTGGTCATTGCTAATATTTCATGGAATGTCCGAATGAGTTGAAATTTTAAACTTACGGTTTTAAAGCAAATTCAACGGGGTCCGGTTTTCCATTTTACGGTATTCCGGATATGTCAATTTCCCCGAAAAACAGAAAATGAAATTGACATAGTGCGGAAAACCGGTTTAAGTTCGGTTTTTCGGGGAAAGGAAAATACGGCCCTCGCTGACATTTGCTTCAAAACCTTAAGTTTAAAATTTCAACTCATTCGAACATTCCGGTTGTTGTTGATTTCAGTTGGACAAGCTCTTATATATTTATTTATTGTAACTAAATTATAAATGGCAGAAATCTTATTGAAGTTAAGCATTTCACATCCAAGGACTTTCTCTATCCTGTATTACCTCTATATGATTCAAATGTTGGCAACAATAAATTTGTAACAACCTTTAAATTTGCTCATGGGGGATTCATCCTTAAACCGTTGAATCTCCTCATCTGTAAAAATTTCCCTCCTTGATGAGTCCCCCAATTGATCCAAGACCTCTTGAGATAGCCCCGTGAAAGCACAGTCAAGTTTGAGAGGTCCACAATCCTCATATTTTCCGGTAGTACAGATCTCGATCGTTAGGGATTTTAAATTGGTCCAAAGTGGTAAGGTCGGCAGAACCTCCGCAACCCCATTTGATGAACCCGGGAATTGGAATTCCTCAATAGCCGGGAAAAGTTTTTGGAGTTTGAGCAACGTATTCAAAGAAGGCTCACCTCTCACGCTTAAAATCTTGATTGGGGCGTCCCAAGGGATTATGACATTTTCTGGTAAACTGTTCAAAACCTGATTCAGCTGATAGTTTGAAATGTGAAATTCCCTCAGATTTGGGAAACTTTCTCTGAGTGAAATATTGGATGGGAAAATCAATCCTTCATTGTTCCATTCAACGAATACCAACTTTTGTAATGCCTCAATGCGTGGTAAGCTCTCATAGCCCCGCAAACCCGTTGAAGGGATACGAAGGGTCTGTAAAGTCCCACTGCTACTTTCGAGGACAGAAAATATCAAGGGCTTGATCAATTCAAAAAAGTGTCCATTCTCTACTGGAAATGGATTTTCGTGTAAATGAAAGGAGGTTAACTTGGGCTGTAGCCGAGCCAATGTTTGAAAATGTGATAGATCCCCTCCAGTGGGATAACTCCAATAAACCAGAGACTTGAGAAGGTGACCCTTCCCAGCCACTTCCAGAGCATTTACCATTTTAATGGGCAAATGGTGAATTTCATCCAAATGAGGAGCGATTTTCAAAATGGCGAGAAAACTCTGGACGTTGAAGGTTGTTTTAAACGTGGATCGGAAAGAAATTTTTCTCAGATTCTTATGTTTACTCTGAGGTAAGTCCGGATTGAAATTTCCATCTTGAGGGAGAGAATCTTCTCCAAGAAGGAGGTCAGTGCAGTTTAACTTGCGAAGATTCGGAAGGTTATGTAGCAGGAACTTGCAAAATCTGATCAAGGGCAGGGACACTTTTTCATGGAAATCCATTTTCACAACTAGCGGGCCAAATTTTGAGAGGAAATTTTCCATGAGTTTCTTCTGGTCATCGGTTATAGCGCGAATTCGAAGGTTGATGGATACTTTGTGGGTGAGTAGAGCTTTTTCCAATATTTTGGTCACATCCGAAAACTCCAAGTCATCATTTACGGTGAATTTCTTCCGGTTGTAAGGATCCCTTTCTCGAACTACGATGTAATCCGTTTCCAACTCATGATCACCATCTTTTTTCGGATCCGAAACATAGTCATAAACTACATCCCCGAGTTGGATTTGAAAGTGTGAGAAGACCAGGGGATCCGCTACTTTTCTCCAGAACTGACTCACGTTGCAACATCTTTCCAAATCCTGGTCGTTCAAGAAGATAAAAATATTCCTCAGTACCTGAGAAAAATTCGACATTATTTGCGAATTAACGTTGGAGTTGGATAATTTATTGTGTTGAAAATTATTATAGTTGTACCCTACCGCATAATTTGAGAGAGCTTTTTCACTGAGGGGTTTCATGAGAGAAGACGTAAAGGACTGATTGAAAAAAATCGGGTGAATATCATTCGTTTCTGTGCAGTCCAGTGTTAGGGGAATCTGTGAAAAATTACAAAGGACATTAAAGTACAGAAAATCATACAAGCATACAGGGAATGAATTAACCCTTCCCATCCCGACAAATACCTGTATAATATTTTGACTGTTCGTAACTCACCGTGTTACTTATGAATAGTTTTCTACAACTGGAGATGTTTATCTACGTACGTGTGGGATGTCTGTAGCTTAAAGGTGGATGATATTGATGGCAAAGGTGATGCTGAAGGATGCAATGAAGGACACTTGAACTGAGTTGTGACTTCTTTAATGGTGACCGCCGTCAAAGTCAAGAGTAGTGGGTCATTACAATACAAAGCTCAGAGATGTATTTTATCATAATTAAAATACATTGTGAGGCTCGGCTGGAACACTCACACACGTAAGCCAAGTTAAAATGTAAAATTTAATTATTACCGTAAGTTTATAAAAAAATTATATAAAAAAAAAGTAAAATAAAAAGTCGAATAATAATTATTTTTGAAATCAATTTTATTTTGATAAAACGTGTCTGATCAT
>JAQFXU010003443.1:0-16200 GCA_034693705.1 Spatulosminthurus flaviceps | reverse complement strand
GTTTTTTTCAATTCAGTTCAATTCAAAGTTGTGAATTGAATTGAATTGAATCGAAATTTACGTGAAATGAATTAAAAATGCTAGAATTGAACCAAATTGCTCAGAAATTGAATCGAATTGAAAATTTTGAACCGAACTGAATTGGTCCGAGCACTATCGTAAACTCAAAGTAAAAGTAAATGTTGTTAAATTATAAAAATTTCAGATCTTGAAGATTATTTTTAGCAATTTGAATGGAGAGGATTTGGAGTCATGCAAGAAAGTGAGCCAATTATGGAAATCAATTATAGAGCAACTTCACGCCAGACACTATGAGGTCACGCTGAAAACATTTTTCGAGTTAGTGGGTGGCGAACTTGTTCGCAAGGAAAATTATGTCACCATTAGAAAGCTGTATTGGTCGTCGAAACATAGTTCGAAACAAAAATACACTTTTCCGAAGGCCCTGGATGTATTATTGAAAAAATCGATGAAGAAACACAACTTTGCCATTGATTTTCAAGTTAAGATTCCAGGAGATTATGATGATGACACTTTTCGTGAGTTTGTATCAAAAATTGGAGAATTTGTCCATACATTTTCTCCGGGTTCAAATTATGAGACATTGGGCACGTTCTGCAAGTACTTGACACGCGATTTCCCAAATCTTCATCATCTGGATCTCAGCGGTGCTCTCTTCGATGACTCTAGCCCCCCCTTGGATTCAAGTTTTAAGAACCAGGAGCTAAAAACAGTTAAGAAGATTACCTTATGGAGGGGATTGAAACAGCCCGAGGGGGTCAAATTTTTGCTTGAGTTGACCCCAAACCTGGAGGAAATTCACCAATTTCCATTCGGTTTTTTGGACGTTCTAATTTCCACAGGAAAGTCTAATCTTGTAAGGTCAATTGACTTCTGTTTCGAAGCAAAGGAAGTGGATGGAATGGGAGGAGAAATTGAAAATATTGACGTTCATAAAACATTATTGGAAAAATTCGCTCAACTGGCCCCAAAGTTAAAGTCATTTGGATTTGGCGAAGGTGGTGAAGTGGATGAAGATGACCTTTACACTTTGCCTATAAATTTACTTTACTACCCAACTATGCAACCCTCCGTTCAAAAGATTTTGGAGTCAAGTCATAAGAGTTTGGAGACCATGATGATTTGTCCGCCCGGAAACTTTGATTTCAGTAGGATTTCACGAATGACTTCGCTGAGAAAGGTTGAATTAGCTGACACGAATTATCTATCATTGAATGAAATCCCTCCGTACTTCGGACAACAAATTAAGGAAATCGTTTTGGATGATTGGGAGATTGTTAATTTGGATACAATCCGCACACTGGGAAACTTGTTTGGATCCGTCAAGCATTTTGAATTCACCTACGTACTAGGTGACTGTGACTGGGAGCCGGTTTTCACGAAAATCGCGGAAATGTGGCCTGTATTGGAGGTCATGATTATTAACATGAAGGATATATTGCCTGCTTCTCAAACCTTTGATAATTTTTTTACTGGGATCCCGGATATTATTCTAACTCAATTAAAGGATCCGATTAGGAGGGCGAAATTCACGAGAGAAGAAATAGAAAGCTTCTATGAAAACTCGGCCATAAGAAAACTTTCAAGTAAGCCAGGACATTTCAATGTAAATTCAGCAACAAAAGATATTTCTAGGATTCTTTTTCAACGGGAATAATCATATGAACCAAATTTGTTGGTTTTGTTTTTTATTTCCTTTAGAACTCAAAAAATTGGAGTTGGATGTCAGTAGTTTAAATATGGATATAGATGATGAAGACAAAGTGAACAAGCTACGTACCATCACTTCGCTTTCCAAGGAATTTGGGTTTGCCTTTCTACCACCAGCTTTTACATTGGTCATACGTGAATTTCATTGGTGCGTCATTCCAGGTAAAAATCCGTAACTCAAAAATGATTTGAGTTCACGTTTTCATTTTGCTTCCTGTTTTATTCATTGTCGGTAAAAGCCGAGGCTATCTGAAATAATTACAATTGGTGGGCAAATTCTGGATGCATTTGTCAACGCATGTATCATGGCATTGTTTTTTGCAAACATAGCTGGTTTTGGCTTTATTTAATTTAAATTAGTCGTCCCGCTCCTAATTTTCATTTCTTCACACCCGTAAAAATTTCAGGGAAGTCGAAAACAGCCTTCCAAAATAATTAATTGATTAATGTAAGATTCAGTGTAATTTTTCATAACTTCTATTTATGATGTATACTCCATTCCAAACTGAGTTATCTTCTTCTTGAAGTTAAACTCGTCCCGAAGTTTTTATAACCCAATACATATGTATTATATTGTACCTACTTCATCATTTGTTATTGATTTGACACTAACAGAATTTGAAACTTTCCGAAGATAAATATCTGCGTTTTTTAAATTTATGTACGTACGTCGATCATTGTATATTGATTTTCCTTTGTGTGTACAGATATGGAAGAAGCCCTATTGGATGTCGTAAGGTTCGAAATGGATTAATGTACGCTTATTATAAACGGTTCATTCGGTGACAAAATTGATTACTAATATCATGTCTACCAGGTTCTCTGTATGGAAGCCAAATGGAGCCATTAGCAATATAGTTGAAAAACATAATTTTTTAAGTAAATTATCATGCAAAATTTGGAGTACACGGAACTCATAAATGGCCGACTTTCTTATTAATTCCTCATTTTTACTTTTTTAGCCTCTTAACTATCACTATGGTATTCCGTAATTAATAATTTTAAAAAGTTAATTTCCAATTCACTGTCATTTTCTAGGGAACGAGTATTTGATAGCTGCTAGAAATGTTTAAAACTGCTACTTCTTACTCTGTTAGTTGACATCATAATATGCATGATTGATAGAATTAAGGCTTTCCATAAATACTCCATATTGTTCGACATGAACTTACAATTAGCTGTGTAAATGTTGCTTAAATGTTTGTTGATTACATAATTAAATGTGGATTAATAAATAATGATTCAATTACAATGATAACCCTGTGATATATGTATGTAAATTAATTTGGAGTTATGGAATCAGAATGTTTTGATATGGTAAAATTTTTTTCACGCATTTCACGCATGATTTTTTGTCAGTTGAGCTTCGAGCCCACTGTAAATTTTTTTAGCATTTATCCGTGACAAAGTAAAAATCAAGTATAAATTGGATCAACTGGAGCCAATTTTCCTGTTAATTCCAAAACTTTGGCCTGAGTTGGAGGTCCTTTTATTATTAATTTTGTGTACCATAGGACGTCGCCTCTTCCCTTGGATTCATTTTTTACTGGGATTCCGGATAACGTACTAACACAACTGAAGGATCCGATTGGACGGGAGAAATTCACACTGACGGTTGAAATGGCTAGCTTCTACGCATGCTCGCCCTTTATTTATAAAATTGTCAAGTAAGCCAAGTCCTTGTGTAGAAACCTCAGCAGCAAAGCATACATAATTGTAGAAGTTAAGAAAAATTAATGCAATGGAAACAGTTGCATGTGCAATAATATATAGTAATAATAGGAGTAAGGTAGTACCACTGAATAAGGTGAATATATTTTTTTAAATATATATGCGCCGTAACCCTTTGCACGTTTTGTACAATTTAATTTCCTTTAACATATAAGCTACAAACAATAAGATGAGTTTACACACAATTTAGTTACATGGAACACTCTATTTCCCGGATGCGCTTGAGTTAAAAAAATGTTTATATGCAGGGACTGAAAAGGTACAGAAAATAATCAAGAATTTTTTAGGCTGGCCAAGATTTGCCTAAACTTTTTTCTGCAATTAATTTCCAAGAACCACTAGTATTTGCCTCCTCAAATAATCAAAAAGAAAATTGGTAGATACTAGAAATCTATTTACTTTGAAATTTGAAATGAAATGTGTGTGGCATTTGCAAAAATTATGGGAAAAACTGGGTAGTTGTAAAAATGAAAAAACTGAAAGCATAAAATGAGGTGAATTTAGATGTGAATGCAATAATTATTATAAAAGTTTTTATCTCCGCACTAGCCGAATCCCTTCTCAGCCGCACCCATTGAAAAGAAATGAAAATTTAAAATATTAAGAAACCGGAGGAAATTTTTCCGCAATAATATTGTTGGAATAAAAAATTCTCTTCAGAGCCCCATTCATATGGTAGACAAGGAATGTTCATGTTAGCTACTCGCTTGATTAAGTACACAATGAGTGAGTGGAAATTCTAATTTTGGTGATTGCATTTGTAATGTATTTATTATTCAAGCGGTGGTGATAAATTGAAACTATTGGAAGACGGCAAAACTTATTTGCAACAAATTCGTAGTACGTATCAGTAGTTGAGAAGCCACAACAAAACAGTAAATTACACATGGCGTCAATCTTCTTCGGCCTGTAAATATTACCACGTCACCAATATGGTCATATCTCATTGACAATCTCCAAATTACTCTCTGCTCTTACGTCAACTTCATAATATAAATATGTTCACTAACAATAAGTATAAAATGCTGCCTAAATTAAATGACAGCGGGAAATATTACTGCACTTATGAGGTTTTTCACTTAAATGGGAGATTAAATGTTCGGAGAGAGCGAATCTAGACAGGAAACGTTTCATGCAAATTTTACACTCGGGACATCTCCCGCAACGCCATCAGGATGATGTAATTTCTTGTGATAAACTAGCGTCCATTTACGCAAGTAATTTTTTCCACAGAGCTCACATTCAAAAGGTTTTTCTCCACTATGGGCCTTAAGGTGGGCCTTGAGATAATAATTTTCACTAAATTCTTTGTTGCAAACAGAGCACTTGAAGGGCGTTTCTTTTGTGTGGGTTACCAAATGCTTGCGTAATCTGGTAAGCAAGGGACATGTTTATTTCACTCAGTGCGCCGGCGTGCTGTGGCAAATGGAATCAGCAGAGGTATGTAACTAATCTAAAGAAATACAACGGACTTTCGAAGCAAGGATTCACTTGTAAACAAATAGACCCGTTTAAAGAACATTAAATTTAGTTTTTTCCACAAGTGTTTAAGACAATGGAAATTTTTATTTTTGTGCAACTAACAAAACTTTTTGTAACATTTATCATTGAAGGGAAGCAAATTTGGGTTACAACACACCTTTTCCTATTGCTACTCCCACTGAAATTAAATAATTGAAGCGCCATGGATCAGGAAGGTCAGGAGTCTGACAGTTTGAGACCTAATAAGTTGGTGAGATACTCCGTGAAGTCTCCAAATCCTGCTGGAATTCCCAAAGTTGATGTTTCTAAAGAATCCATGAGTAATAATGATCCGCTAACAATTGATTTGGTAAGCTTACGTTTCCATTTCCTTTAACTCTAAACGCACGTGAGTTGGTTAATCAATGAATTGGTCAATTTTTTCTAAATTTCAGATTCTGGAGAATATTTTCAGCAATTTGAATGGAGAAGATTTGGAGTCGTGTAAAAAAGTGAATCAGTATTGGAAGGCAGTTATTGGGCAACTGTACACACAACAATATGCGGTCACATTTTTAACAGCTGGTACATTCCAACCCAACGAAGTGGTTGACAAGCAAAATCGTGTGGCCATCAGAAAGATTTATTGGTCTCCAAAAGGAAGTCCGTCAAAAAGATATACTGTTTCAGAGGCAGTGGAAATATTCTTGATGGAAATTTGCAATTGAGCTGTATTTATATTGTGTTAATCCAAGAGATTATGACAGTGACGCATTTCTGGATTTTGTTTCAAAAGTTGGACATTTAGTTCTTACATTTACTTCGGGCGAATGGTATGAAACAATGGACACTTTCTGTTCCTCTTTGGTGCATTTCCCGAATATTCATCATCTGGATATCAGCCCAGCTATCTTCGACGACGATGAAAACGGCCGTCCTTTGGATACCAGTAGTTTTAAGAAGCAAGAGAACATGCTAGAAAAAGTGACGAAGATTTCCTTTGGGAGTGGATTGAAACATCCGGAGAGTGTTAAATATTTCCTTGAACTGGTACCAAAGTTGGAGGAAATTCACGGTTTTCCAGTCCTCCTGGTAGACGCTCTATTTTCCAAAGAAATGGCTAGTAAGGCTTGTCGTATTAAGTCAATTACCTACCCTGGTATTGTGTTTGAGGGGGATGAAAGCGAAGAAGATATTCAAAACGACGATCGTGTTCAAATAGCATTTAAAAAGTTTGCTCTACTGGCTCCAAAGTTATTGTCATTTAGTTTTGGTATGAGCGGGATTCACGACCCTGACCGATCCGTTAATGAAGATTGCTTTTACCGCCAAACTTTTCACCCGGACGCTCGTCATATTTTGGAGTCAAGTTATCTGAGCTTGGAGGATTTGACAATTTGTTTGCAGGGGAACTTTAATTTCAATTCAGTTCCACCAATGACATCGCTAAAAAAGATTAAATTGATTGTAGTCACAAACTTTTCTTGGGATGAAATTCCGTTGTACTTGAGATCACAAATCGAAGAAATAATTCTGGTTAATTACAATGGAAATACATCAGATGAAATCCGGGCATTAGGAAATTCTTTTGGTTCTCTCAAGCGCTTGACATTCAACTGGATCGACGACGTAGATCAACTGGAGCCGATTTTCTCACTAATTGCAGAGTTTTGGCCTGAGTTGGAGGTCCTGATTATTGAGTTAGAAGGGAGCTTGACTTCGCTTCGAACCTTTGATTCAGTTTTTACTGGGATTTCGGATTATATCCTAACTCAACTGAAGGATCCCTTTGGAAGGGATGAATTCATGGGGGATGCAATGGACAGTTTCTACGCAAACTCGGCCTTAATGAAACTGTCAAGTAAGCCTAGATCCATTTCATGTACAGCCGCAAAGCATGCGTATTTGAAGGAGATGTTGACACATTCTGAATTTTTTCAGTGGAGCTAATAATTTCCGATTAATAATGTTGATTTGTTTTCATTACTAGAGCTGAAAAAATTGGAGCTGAATCTTGAATATTCAGCTGTCCCTTGGGAAGCGTTAAACCAGAAGTTACGCACAATTACTTCCCTGTCCAAGGAATTCTGCTTTGACTCTATGTCATCTACTTTTCAATTGGTCATAAGTGGATTGTTGAGTGATATAACTATTTCGCCTTCCACTTCAGGTAAACATCCTAAATGTTTATTATTCTACTGATGTAAGGAGTTTCAAAATATATTAGTACTTATCTAGTCAACCAAATAATTGCAATTTTAAGGTAGCTGGGTTTTTGGGTTGAAATTGTGGGCTTTGGCCAAAATTTTGATTAATTCTGTTTAAGTTTTAATAATTAATACGTTTAATGGGTGAATTCTGGCTACGATGCTACAAATGGCTGAAATTTGTATTGCATCTACTGAATTTTCAGCTAAAATTGCCACATTTATTATTAAGGAATAATAATTATTATTTTTCTATTGTAGAGGTAGATTTGGAAGAAGCTCTGTCAGATGTAGCAACGTTTGATGGTTCCCCCAAATACTGAGTCTGTATCATGTGGGTCAACCTTAAAGACCTATTCTCTTCTTAATTTAAGTCTACCGAGTCTTCGGCATTAATGGAAAATCAAATTACTCATTATTACTCCTCTGTTGACAACTTATTCATTATATTTATTATTACTATCCAGTGTATTTAACGCGAAGTTTGTTGAAATTATTCATCCAGGCTTTCATAAACAATCAATATGTATTTGCATTCATAATTTATTTATTTATCCATCCAATTTTTTCTTTGAGTAATTTAAACTGGTCGTAATATGGTCATAATTGTAACAATCAATGTATTTGTATGCATATATATATGAAATAACAATGTATTGTTAATAACATTTTATTCATTTTCTTTGGGTAACCTTCCTCAGGGGAATCCTACATTCATCATATTTCCAATGGCAGTGAATGCTATGTGCATATGCCATTAAAGTTACCTGAGAAAGTAAAATTCCTCAAAAAAACTCTCTATGATTTTTAGCTAAGGACGTGGGGAGAATTGGAGTTTCTGGCCAGAGAAAAGTGGTTGCGGCAAAAAGAAATGCACCAAGAACGGAAGCTCAAGAAAGCCTATAGAAACTCAAGAAAATCATCAAATTCCACGAGAATATCTTTCTATTTTGAATGAAATTAAATTACAGGAGCATATGAAGTTACACATGAGTGAAAAGCGCTACAAGTGCACTCTTTGTCAGCGAATCCGGATTTACCCAGTGGATGACAAGCTTTTCTCGTGGCATCATTGCCCCCGTCAATTCAGACTTGAACATGAAATAGAAAGGACTGAGTTGATGGTACCATGACAAATCCTTTACCCTTATTTTACTCCACTTTTCAGGCAGAACGGTCAAACAGTTGAAATAAGTGAAAGATTAATCTTTACCCACCCTAATGCCTAATTGTAAGTAGTTAGGATTTTATAACTAGAAACCAATGGAGAATGCAGTGATTTTGTTAAACATGGTTAACGTCGCTTGACGCTCGACTTCTTGTTAAAAAAAACCATGTGAAAACATTTTTGAAAAATTCCGCGGCAACATTACTTGTAAACAGTTATTAATTAGTTATAGTAATTAACCATGATTCTAGGACGAAAATTAACTATTCCAGAAAAGTTTTTCACATCACCAGCGCAAGCCTATCTATCAATTGCAGTCCTTTCAATATTTCAATACGTAAGCAAAGGACATGCTTATTTAGTACGCCGGCGTGCTGTGGCAAATGGAATTTGCAGAGGTGCAACTAATCTAAATAATTGCAACAGACTAACAGACCTTCGAAGTCCGAAGCTGGGATTCAGTCTTGTAGCAATCAAACAAATAGACACGTTTAAAAAACGTATTATAAATAGATATGTATATTATTATGCAGATATGCTTAAACAAATGCTTGACGTTCGTGTTATTCACAGTAATGTTAACCTTACGCATATGCGTATAACCCACGGAGACTCGGAACAGTTCAGCAGTTTGGGTTTGCCCAGCAGAGAAGGACAAGTGTAAAAAATAAAGTCGGCAAGTAAAATTGATTTTCTAAAATAAGAAAGTTTTTTTTCAGTATTGAAGAAATTTGAAATTTTTATTTTTGTATGATTACAAATTAGCAAAACTTTATGTAACATTTTTCATTGAAGGGAAGCAAATTTGGGTTACAACACACCTTTTCCTACTACTACGACCACTGGAATTAAATAATTGAAGCGCCATGGATCAGGAAGGTCAGGAGTCTGACGGTTTGAGACCTAATAAATTGGTGAGATATTCCGAGAAGTCTCCAAATCCTGGTGGAATTCCCAAAGTTGATGTTTCTAAAGATTCCATGAACAATATTGATCCACTAACAATTGGTTTGGTAAGCCTATGTTTCCATTTGCCCTAACTCCCAATGCTCTTGAGCTCCAAATAAATGTACTAATATTTTCCGAATTTCAGATCCTGGAGAATATTTTTAGCAATTTGAGTGGAGAGGATTTGGAGTCATGCAAGAAAGTGAATCAGTGTTGGAAGTCAGTTATTGGGCAACTTCATGCACGACACTACAAGGTTATATTCAGAACAAACCCTACGTTCAAGCGTCACAAAGTTATTGGGAAGCAAAGCCACGTGTCCATCGGAAAGATTTTTTGGTCTTCAAAACATAGCCCGTTGAAAAAATACTCTGTTTCCGAGGCAGTGGAAATATTATTGAAGAAATCGTCCAAGGAACGGAAATTTGCAATTGAACTCAAATTATCTTCCTGTTATCCAGGAGAATACGAAGCTGACACGTTCCGGGATTTTGCTTCAAAAGTTGGACATTTGGTTCATACATTTTCTTCGGGTGGATGGTATGAAACGTTGGACACGTTCTGTTCCTCTTTGGTGCATTTCTCGAATCTTCATCATCTGGCTATCGGCCCAGCTATCTTCGGCGACGACGAAAATGGCCGTCCTTTGGATTCCAGTTTTAAGAAGCAGGAGAACATGCTAGAAAAAGTGAAGAAGATTTCCTTTGGGAGTAGACTGAATCAGCCGGAGAGTGTAAAATTTTTCCTTGAACTGGCACCAAAGTTGGAGGAAATTCACGGTTTTCCAGTCCTCCTGGTAGACGCCCTAATTTCCCAAGAAATGGCTAGTAAGATAAGCATGATTAAGTCAATTTCCTACCCTATTATTGACTTGGATGGGTATGAAACAGAGGAAGATCTTCAAAACGATGACGATTTTAAAATAGCATTCAAAAAGTTTGCTCTTTTGGCCCCAAAGTTAAAGTCGTTTAATTTTTGTATTGGTGAGGATATGGTGGGGACGACTTACGACTACGACAATGGCCGATCCGAGAATGCAATTCACTTTTACCGCCAAACGTTTAACCCCTACGCTCGTAATATTTTGGAGTCAAGTCACCAGAGTTTGGAGTATCTGACGATTTGCCTGCCCGGGAACTTTGATTTCAATTCAGTTCCACCAATGACTTCGCTAAGAAAGATTAGGCTGGTTGATGGCGAAACTTTTTCTTGGAATGAAATTCCTTTGTATTTGAGATCGCAAATTGATGAAATATTTTTGGATTGTATGAGTGGAAATTCTGTTAGAATTCGCGAATTAGGAAATACATTTGGGTCCCTCAAGCGCTTGGAATTCAGCTATGGACCGGACCAACTGGAGCCGATTTTCCCGTTAATTGCAGAAATTTCGCCTGAGTTGGAGGTCCTCATTATTAACTTGTGGGACAGCTGGACCTCGCCTCTTACCCTCGATTCATTTTTTACTGGGATTCCGGACAGTGTACTTACCCAGCTGAGGGATCAAATTGGAAGGGAGAAATTCACTGGGGATGGAATGGGTAGCTTCTACGCAAGCTCGGCCTTAATAAAACTGTCAAGTAAGCCAAGTCCTTGTATGTAAACCTCATAGCAGCAAAGCATACATAATTGTAGAAGAAGTCAAGAAATACCGAATATTTTCAATGCAATGTGTGCTAAGTACTAATGTAGGTTTGTAACTGTTCCTAGAGCTGAAAAAATTGGAGCTAGATTTCTCGGATTTAGATTACGAGGCTGAAGTGTTGCACACCCTCACTTCCCTTTCCAGGGAATTTGGCTTCGACTTCATGTCACCAACTTTTAAGTTGGTCATACGTGGATTGTCGCATGACGTATTGGATAGCATTTCAGGTAAAAATCCTTATTTAACTATTTAAAAGGGGACGTTTTTGTATTCAAATTACCAATGAGTTGTGAGTCCATGTGTGTAATTGGCTGAAAAAGATAATTAAACAAATTTGTTGGATGAATTCTGGTTGTAATTTGGATTGCATAGATTGAGTTTCTAGTTTCTATCTAAACTAGCCACATTTATTGTACATGAATTATTGTTGATTTTCTATTGTATCTATGTAGATTTGAAAGAAGCTTTTTCGGATGTTGCCACTTTTGAAGGATCCCATTAAAAAGATATTTGTTTCCTGTGGATCAACCTTAAAGACATGTTCTCTTTTTATGCTAAACAATATATACGTTTAGCGTGTCTTGGGCATCACACAAAATCGAACTTATTTTTATTTCTTTCTGTTGACAATGTATTATTTATTATGATTAGCCAGTATATTGAAGGCGGAAGAAGCCGTAGAAAGTAATTAGCCATATTTTTAGCTATAAGACTATTTGTATGCATACATAGTTGTACAACAATAATGTATTGTTATGAATTGTTTGTTCATTTTTTTCAGGTTACCTTTATTCACACTTTATATACCTCACGTTTCGTTATTATTTATCCACCCAATATTTTCTTTGTGTAATTTACACTGGTTGCATTCGTCATAATTTTTATTTCAATGCAACCCTAGAAATATCAATAAAGTCGAAAACAGTCTTCCAAAGTGCATAGTTAATTTGCAATAATACGACATTCAGTTAAAATAATTTATTAACATTGAAAAATCACATTTCTATTTATTTTTTCTTACTGTGACTTTATTCCAAAATAATTTGCATTTAGAATTCATTTCGCAATTATATTTTGATAATTTTCACCCTTATTTTACCATCACTAGCAACTATACCGTCAATTGCTTTTACTATTGACAGAAATTGAAATTTTCTTTAAGTTTTTCAGTATCATTTTGATTTTGTAAACTCCGGTATGTTGATTTTACCATGTACATATGTAGGCTTGAAGAACCCTTTTCTGATCCGGTAACGTTCGAAATTCAAAGGATTGACATGTTACCATTCCACAATAGGATATTTTCCCTACTGTCGTGCAGCGCCATTTTGACAAAAATTGTAGTGCGCTACTAAATATGATGAAAAAAATTTTTTTAATGCACCGTTTTGCAAAATTTTAACTCCCAACCTTTACCATAGAAGCTACAAATGGGCCTAAAAGTGAACACTCGCTTTCCCGATTGCGCTTGAGTTAAAAAGTGTATACATGCAGAAGCAGGGAAAAAATAGGAAAAGGTACAGAAAATGACAGAAATTTTTTTAGGCTAGCCAAGATTTGTCTAAACTATTTTCTATGAGAGAGTGACGAGTGTCGGACAAAGCGAAAGAAATCCGCCGACAAGGGTACATACTTATTTTGTGTATATGACAGTCAGCCCCGCTCGCCGTCTTCAGTTTTGTGTTTCCTCTGTTAATAATGTTATTTACCTAATGATTGGCATTGTACAAGTTGCTCAATGCCAACCATTAGGGTTCATTACACGTTGTGGGTACATACAAAAAATACCCCAACGTATCCCCAGCCTAATACATATGAAATCTATACAGCTAAAGATATCTCTAGTAATTGCAGTTTAGAACATGCTAGTTCTTATGAATGTACAAGTACAATATAAAAATGTAAAAATGTGATTTATTATGGCTACCTTAAACAATAAGCCTCAATCCCAATAAGAACAAATATGGTAATAAGTGAACGGGTTAACCCCTGAATGTTCTCCTCCTAAAATAAAAGTATTACAAATACAACCTAATCTTCCATTAAGATTTTTTTCCTACACCTTCGGAAAAAATAATTTTTATCCTTCCTCATATGTAAGTAAATAAAAATAAACTCATTCATCACTTTTAAGAAAACAATACAAACCAAAGGGGATAGAAAAAGTCATATTTTTAATAAAAAGTTTTTTAACACCATACCGTACTAAATCTATGATCAGATGATGTTTTGGACGAGATGAAGGTCAATGGTAAAAAATGAGAAAAATATTCCTTATTTCCTCTCTGTAATATTGAACTAAAAGCTTTCCCATTATTTAATGATTTTTATCTTCTTCCTGGGACTCAAAACTGGTCATTTCTAGAGTAAGTCTCGAGTCAGACTGGCATGACAGTACTTGCCTTTGTAGTTCCTTTCCAATCTCTGTATAGCACGTGATCTTAGGGAAAACAACAAAATCCAATTATTTACCTTATAATAATAACGGAGCTCAACTGCGAAGTAGTGTAACGTCCGTCAGGATGGAGACACATAATCTACCAATGAGAAGATGAAAATCAATACATAACGGAACTTGATTACTTCAATTATTAGAGAAAACTTCTACGCAAACCTTCTTTTTAAATATTGACTCTCCCGTCCTGAGATAAACTAAATTTAATAGCTTAGTCTTGTGTGAGATCCCCCCAAGTCTCAACTTTTCTTTTTTTTTTTAAATCTACGGACTCACTGCCCTCATTATGCTTTTATCCATGGACTCCGTGAACTTTTGATAAATAACAAAATCTCATTGTTTACATGCTAAACAACGTATGGGTATAGTCTAAGTTCAAAGGAAACGTGTTCAAATTTCTGAGTTACTTGAGAATTGTCATGTGTCTGTAATATCACGGGGATGTTCATAATAAATGCCCTAACTACCGTACTCAACTGATATTTTAATTAAGAGCAGAAATGTAGGTATTGCATAGCAAGTGCTCACTCTCGCGTGTGCATATTGTCTCCAGCCAGACTGACAAGACAAAACTTGCCTTTGTAGCTCCTTTCGAATCTCCTCCGTCCGTGCATGTCATCTTTGGAAAAACAACGAAGTCCTATTATTTACATTATAATTATAGCTGAGCTCAACTGCGAAGTACCGTCATGTCCGTCAGGCTGCGGAGACACATGCACTTTAATAAAGAGAAAAATTCTACGGAAACCTTCTCTTCAAACATTGACTCCTGTCCTGAGATAAACAAAATGGATTTGTTAATCTTGAAACTTTCCCATGTTTCAATTTTTTACGATGATTTACATTTTTCTAATAACACATATCTTCTGACTTACAGCCCTCATGCTTATCCATGGACTCCATGAACTTTTGATGGATAACAAAATCCCAACGTTTAAAGCGCTTACATGCTACAATAAAAATAACGTATGGAAAGTGTTCAAATTTCCGACCACGTTGAGAATTGCCATGATCCTTAATATCACAGGTTGGTTCGACAATATCATAGGCTCAAAATCAATGCCCTTATTGTTAAACTCAATTAGATGTTTTAATTAGGAGGAGCATAAATGTAGGAATTGTCGTTGTATAGGAAACGCAGCAATCCACATTTTTTCATCACCACCTTATATAAACAAAGGCTTGGGTACGTGTCACATCTTGAACCACTCAAAATTGTTGTCCTACCTACACTACCGTATATATCTCCATATTTCCACGCTTCTAAATATAGGCATGGGCTTATGTGGAAGACTGGAAAAAATGAGAGCGGTTTACTCTGGTCTGGACCGCTCTGGAACTGGGGACTAAACTGTTAGGAAGAGAATGTTAAATGTCGAATAGGCACGTAGCATGGAGTAAATACAATTTCTGATTGCCGCACATAAGATTATGAAACATGATAAAAGCAAATATATGTATTATTTAGCTCTGGAAATTTCAACCAGTCTGAATTTTTCAGGGGGCAAGTAGATGCAATCAGTATTTTTGTTGTAATAACAGGAAGAGAGCAATAAAGTATGAGCCTCATAATAAAGCTTTGTAGGCATTGTTCCTCTTCACCATACAATCTCTACATGTTGACAGATCAATTATTACAGGACCAACAAAACTCTGAACGTTTTCCATAAAATCCTTCATTTCCACTGGGACTAGCACACCTGGAAAAAACCTCTCTCATCTGTGGGGAAGAATCTGGTGAGAAAATTGTTTTGATGTTTACGACGATTTATTTCCCCGTACATAAAAATACGCTCAATCCAACGTCGACATGGCGTTGATTACTTTTGACTACATAGTCCCGAAAATTCAACCAAATTTAAATCGGGGCAATATCTTTCACTGGAAATTTGACGTTTTACACTTGGAAGATCCAACAGAAAGGTAAATTTTATTTTCATCAAATCCAAGAAAATTTATTTTTAATGTTTCCAAAATTTTATACAGTAAATAAAATTATAGCAATTTCCAGAGAATTATGCTAGGTCAGTATTTTTGAAGCTTTTTGTTATTTTTGGTGACACTAGTTTTATTGGGGTGTTTCAGACCACTGGCATGGCTTGGTTTGAGGATTTTTGCCTCATTTGACACCTGCAGGCATTTGCAGATTGACGAAAGCATTTTAAAAAATTGGCTGAGTCTTATTGAGGACAATTACCATGCGGATAATTCTTATCATAATGCTACGCATGCTGCGGATGTTCTCCAGGCTACAGCGTACTATCTCAATACACCTGCCCTGGAGAATCTCCTCGACCCTCTGGAGAAGATTGCTTGCTTGATTGCTGCCGTCATCCATGATATCGATCACCCGGGGAAAAACAAGTAATTTAAATCATTTCCTAAATTATGAATTTTTTAAAATTATTTTTTATTACACTTCGACTTTATTGAAGTGATACTCCTGGGTCTGTACAAAAATACTGGTCTCCCATGCACTAGAGTAGCACGTTAAAAAGTAATAGAATCTTCACTACAAACTTAGACATTTCACAATGGTAAGAAGATTCCCTCATTACTCATTAGACAGCTAGCGTAACTTTTTACGTATCCCCCGTATAAAAATTATAGCACTTATAAAACGTATAGATTACATTTTTACACGCAAAATTTTGATATACACGCTCTATAAGTGCTATAGGTTTTATACGGGACATACGTAAAGGGTTGCGCTAACAGGCTATTATTGATTATCTCCCTGACCATCTCTGTTAGGACCCCGTATGAATTAGGCATTTTCTAAAAATCAATCTTTATCAATCTTCACGGAATTCGTCATTCTCACATGAGAATCAATCATTATCTAAGTGAACGTTAT
>JAQFXU010003442.1:0-16201 GCA_034693705.1 Spatulosminthurus flaviceps | reverse complement strand
ACGAATGCGATTAGAAACAAACAATAGTAATAATAAAGTAAAAGTTGAAAAGAAAATGTGATAAAATATATAATGAGGAAGGAGATAGTGCACTATTCATGAATATGAGGGAGAGAGAAAAAAGTCTGAAATTTTCTTTAGATCTTGAACTTGGTCAACAATAATCATTGAAAATAATTGACTTGTGTCAATCATCCTGCCCTCGATTCTTCACATAAATAATAGCTATCATCTCATACTAACACGTATGTACGTCATTGATAGAAAATATTCATCTTCTGTGTAGGTACTTAAAAACAGCGTAAGCTTATAGTGCTATCCATGTACAATAATATATACATGAGGAGATCATGACTTGAAAAGATTCACTATCATCTCAGAGTCATTCATTCACAGACAATTATTATTACTTGGTCAGACTGCATATAAACGCATGTATTTTTCCTAAGCTTCTTTTTCAAGAGCTATGCAGACTCTATGTTGATGTTGTAGCTATATTATAGAGAAGGATGGAGATTTCAAACTGTAGATGGGATTTTAATTCTAGGAACTAAAAAGATATTCACTAGTGCTATGTAGAAAGAAGGTCCTCATTCATATACATATAATGACAATAGTACTTGAAGCTTGAAGTAGAGGAATAATTTTACACATGTTAGAGTAAACATTGTAATTACAGAGAGGAGGGAGATTTGGCAAATTGTTAGTCCATACAGAGATAAGAAGTTTCCTATTCTCAATCCATAAATGCAGTCAATTAAATGTAACTAACTACGACAAGGTAGTACACACACACACACATTGTTTGCAAGTTTTGATTAAGACAGACAGTGAGAATCATTGATACGGAAAGTAATCACAGAGATTTTAAACACACGTCACACATACATAAAATAAAAGTGTAACTCCTTTTTGTATACACAAGAATTGTATACACAACGAGCTTAGAGCTATTTAATAAACACTGTGATTCCTCCTCCTCCCTTAAGTTACTTTTTTTTCTCAACCTTACAAACAAAGTATTAATCATTTGGCATAGTACAGTCAGTGGCGTAGTAGTGTAATACAGAATAGAAGTGGTAGCTTGTACAAGTTATTTGAATTCAATTGAAATTGAAGCTTACGGGTCAAACAGGCTACGAGGTCATCAGGGAAATTCAGATTCAGGTGTCTCTAATAACTGACTTTGGAGTAACATCAAATGAACAATTACACTGATTCAACAGTTGGTTTTGTATTCATCTCTCTCTCTCTCTCTTTTCCTATATGTAGCTCTGTCTCACTTCTCTTTCAGTTAAAACACCATGCTCTTTAATAATCCCACGTCCACGTCTTATAGATAGTGAATGGGTGCATCATCTCTCTTTGGTCTAAAGGTCATACAGAGAGAGAGAGAGAGAGAGAGAGAGAGACGAGCAGGAAGACAGTGAAAATAGATTCAACTCTGTGCATAACAATGATGCCTTTAGAAACATCTGGGATCAGAGAAGAAGAAGAATGTGAGTGAAACCGATCTGAAACTTTGGAAGTAGCCAGAGCTTCAGTGTTATTTCTCAATACGCACATACGTACTTTTATATGAAATAGAAATTATACTGAAAAAAATAGGATCGATGAATGCAATAAAAAAACCAGACTCCTACCAGAAATTATATGAAAAACGAAACTGTATCACGATTCCCTACTTTGTACATTTCAATTGTTCCAATCCTACAAATGTTTTTTACAGAGGTGTTTTTTAGCCTCAACAGAATATACATGGCTATAATAGCTACATACACCCAAAGCGTAATTACAGTGATGCTATTTTATGGTTTGAGCATTCAGAATTCTATGTTAGTAGTGAATAGCTATATATTGAGCAATGATACATAGAAATTGGGTATGGGTTTTCATTTTCATCAAATTTGTATTGTTCTTTTCTCCTTCAATCAGAAAAATATTCTTGACATTCACACATGCACACTACACTAAGTATATACATATACAATTTTGTTATTTCCTTTCTATTTCCCATCATTTCTCTTCCTGCGTTTAGCTAATCTATACATGATTCCAACAACTATATAGCTACATATACACTGACTTCTCCGACGTTTCTCTATTTCCTCCTGCTGTTTGTTAAAAATACATCCTCGTGTTATTCATGTGAGTGTGCAATTGATTGATTTTGAGCTCTGCTCAGCATCTCCAAATGCTAACATGACATGGATGAGTATAGATAGGAAAAGCATAGTAATATATGGTGAAGTGGCATCCAATAAGGAAGGAACGTTTATCCACAAATAGCTTGTGTGGTTTAATCATTATCATCAAACGTAATTGACCTGTAGACTTATATCTTAATGTCTTCTCCTCTACTCCCATGTTTACTTTTTCGAGAGTATCCCTTGTATCCATTCATTTCTACATCCAAAAAATATATATGAATGATTATATAGAGCCTAGAGATTAGAGATATTCCTGTACAATATCAATATACGGCTATAAGTAACGTATGAATACAAGCTGCTATATATTCCAAACGTGAGAGACACAGGATTGCCCAAAAGTTTAAGATTGAGCTGACCAGGGCGCTTGATATGTGACCCGAGAGAGAAAAAAGTTTTCCTTTTATCTATTGGAGTTATCAGTGTGCAATGAAACAGAAAAGGCTTAAAAATATTAACCTTGTCTTATTATTCTTCTGCATGAAAGTAATACACGTGTGTGTATACATGTAACTATATAGTAAAATCCTATTGTATTTACCCCGCCAGTGTAAATAATAATTCTCACTCATAATAATCAGATAGTTTTCACTCCCTTGACTTTTCAAGCCTCTCTCTCTCTCTCATACATACATATATATATATTTAAACCTAATTATTGTGAAAGGTAACGGTCCACTTGAGCTCACTCACGAGGAGATGCCAAAAATGCTGAAAATTCTTGGAGGCTACTGTACACATAAGGAGCTATGCTATTTGTCATATAACTAACCTACAGCTTTACCCATATGTAATTACTAGGTTGTGAAAGGTAGTGTAGTAGTGGTAGGTTACGGATGCTAACTACCTGCATCCGTACCATTGTAATCATAATGCAGTTTCCAAGGGTTTGCAAGTAAACTTTAGAGAAAAAAAATTAATTGCAATGAATTGTTTTCTTTTTTGCAAAATGAAACCAACGGCCAACGAGCTGGCCCAGTAGGTATTGCGAGAGCCGTAGTACTTATAGGGGTTAATTATACGTCCAAGTCGTATTACTACAGGAGATGACTGAGCTTAAGACCCGACCCACGAGCGATTGATTTTTTGGGCACAACATGAAAAATCATGTGAAGGTAAGGAATGAAAATTTACGTACGTAGTAGTAACGTGTGTAGAAGCTTATAGTAGGGGCAAAAGAGTATTTGGGTGTGCAAGTGGAAGGCAAAACAAAGCTATAACTTGTTACACAGTGTGACTCTCCTCACAGTAGTAGATGTGTAGTGGTAGCTGAAATGTGAGTAATAATGAAGGAGTACTTATGACCAAGGCACTGACGTTAAAAGTGATTAAAGAATTCAAGAATCATTCATCAAGTGAGCAGTTGAGTTTGAGATGAGAACTTGGAACTAGTTTCATAGCTGTCATACTTCTCATCATCGTCATTATCATCATCTTGACTCCTTTTTCTCACAAGGCAAAACTATATAGCCAAAGCTCATGAGATCGTTTAGATGAGAAATTCTAATTGAATTTAACAGTATAGTATACACTAAAAAGATATAAACGCTCTAGGTTTTAGTTTCTATGGCATGGCTTAAGTGTAACAAACACACAAGCTTAGGCAAAACTTCCTATGCCCGAGAAAAGTATGCAGAAATGTACATGAAAAATCCAACCAAAATATTTCAGACCAGTTTTTAATGTTAACATGCAGAATTCCGATTTACTCTGTGATTAAATATGATTTGAAACATAGAATATACATATCTATATGCAAACCGCGTCCTACACCTTTCATCCTCCTTCCTTAAAAAATCCATCAAACAATAGCACGTTCACTTGCTCCATATGCTTCATCATCATCACATTGATATCCTTAGCCTTTATTCCGACTCATATCTCTATGTATAATTCATGCAGAAACATTAAATAATTACACGTAAGTGTGAACTCAATTTCACTTGAATTTTCAACTCAAAACCGTTTTAGAGCATTAAAACTCGTTTTAGCATTTTTTCCCCAACCTACCTACCCTCATATCATTTGTACGGACCTGCATATGTAAACATATGTACATGAGCATGTATACGGGAAGGATGATTTGTGAGTAAGAGTCAAAGTTTAAACTTTATTCAAATGAAATAACAATACTGAGTAATATCTAATGTGCTGGTTTATGTGAAGAATATAATATATAAAAAACACCTCAACTCCCACTGAAGTTTGAACGGATACAATAAGAATAACTATCTGTACTGTATATGTATAGTGAGGAGGCCTTCGCACCATCACTTAAATGTTGTTCAATCAAAAGACGAAAAGGTTAGAATAACACTTTCGATAAACACTCAAGATAACCTACATCAAGTCATTTTAATAAATTCTTTCAGTTTATTCTTCTCCCTTTTATTTACCTGTAAATATACATAGCATGCACTGTGTAGTAAATAGTATGTTCTAGAAAGAAGCTATATTTGTGTGCATGTGTTACATATAGAAAAATATTTATCACCGGGCTACACACACTTACCCGTAGAGTATATGTAGGAAGGATAACGAGAAAAATTTTAGACCCTTTTTCCTGCCCTACCCTCCTTTCTTCTTGGTCCTCGGGTACAAAATTGTCTGTATAGGTTGAAACGTAACGTAACATGCTAATGTTATAAAAGGGCACCCTACACCGAAGCGGCGTGATCAGACAAATCCCAATTTCCATCGCCCATGACGACAATGCTTTGTGTACCCGCAGAAGAGTGAGAAGAAAAAAAACTTAAATGGAAAATACTTTTTAACACCACTAACAAGATATCAATTTTAATGGTTTAAGGAGCGATAGTGAGTGTTATAGTGAGTGGTTGGTTCGTGGGTTGTTGTTGTATCATCCACAGAATTTCCTTTCAGTCTAGTCTTATAGATACCTGGACTCAGTGGCCCAAAGGATTTGGAACAAGAGCCAATTAATGGGTAGAGACTGTACAGTGATAGACTCATCTTGACTATTACAATTTTCAGCTCTATTAATTTCTTAATCTCCTTTTACAATAATAAGCTTAGTCTTAATCTTACAATCCAGTTTGGAAAATTCTCTCTTTAAAATTCTCATTTGCAATGGTTCTTTTCTTTTTGCATGGCTAAAACTCTAGATATTTGAGCCAAATGAAATTAAAAGGCGTCTACATGGATTGACATACTATGATTATACAGTACAGTGTTATAGGGTACTAACTTTCCTCACGATTCGACTTACCCCAAAGTAAGTAAATGAAAAATATCTTCCAAAATTTATGCATACATTTTAGAGTTGGATGCGTCGGATATGTTACCCTTTAATAATTCTTAAAATGAATGTATAATAATTGATGGAGATATTTTAAATGGATTTGTACAAAGCTACTAATTTGGTTGCACAAGTTCAGGATAAATATATATGTTGAGCTTGAAATATTCAAAGCTTTCACAGCTCATAATTTTTTTAAGGGAGACAATTATTAGGTTACCCACACTTACTATTACTTTTTCAACAAGTTATTACACACCTTTTGAGCGTAATTTTACAATCTGTATGGAGAGGCTGGTGCTGTAATTATGGATGGTGTATATAATATATATAGAGAGAGATAGAGATGAGGTGAGAAAACACTAAATAACATTGTATTAAAAAATATTTACTATTCTTTTCAAAGGAGCAGTTTACCTAAGAATGCCTTTCAATCCCCGTACGTCGGATGCATGTGGATACAGCCGAAAGTATATAACTTTACTTAAAATATATTATATCTCCGTGCCCAAAAAAATCTGAGTAATATTTCTCAAACTAAAGAGTCTATAATTTCATGTAATTTTCAGTCCTAAATATCATGACGTTGCTTCCATTGCTACATACACTTGGACATATTTCTCTTACTTGAATCGCTTGAACAAAAGTGTGAATTAAGTAGGATTTGACAGAATGTCCCTTATATTTACGAACACATTTTCAAAAGTATGCGTAGTACGTTTGTAGAAAATAAGGAAAAAAGGATTCGCCTTTTCTGTTATGTAGAAATACACGTAGTAAAGTGTAAAGTAATTACTAATGGTCTAGCAATTCCATTTAAGACCCTTTGGTTGAAGAAGAAGGAAAAAAGTAAAAATGAAAAGTTTTGTTACTTCACGTACCTGTTGGCGACTGCTGATCATCACCATCATGATCCACTCAGAGATAATTTTAAAACCCAAAAATGAAAATTCCATTATATAATAATGAGTGAAGGGAAAAATATATGAGTATACTTGTTAATCCAGAGACTTAAGTCAATTGGTATAAATGTCTTTACACAAGAAGAAGAAGAAGAAGACGGAAGAAAACTCTTTATTCCTAACAACAACTGTCAACAGTTATCCCACAAAAATCCTATAGACAAGGATTAATGATCCGAACAATCACCAGACTGTCACTCCGAAATCCTTCCGCTTTACTTACTACAGGAGAAGTGGATATAGTCAGTGTCCAAAAGAACTCACAAAAAATCCTCACTTTTCTCACAGTATATTGAGACACCGTTGAAATAGGAAGGGAACTTCCTCTCACTCAAGTTCAGCCTTATATGTAGTGGACTGTTAGGAGTGATTAAACTTGAGGGACAAAATCCAACGATATTTCCACTAACAGTGGTAATATGTTGATTTGAGTTGAAATTGAAATTTTTTAAAGGAAATTAAAACTGTAAAAATTTTCCTTTTTGTTCCTCATAGGAAAAATCCTCATTCCCACACTCTTGACAATAATGCTCAAGTGATTGTCAACATTTTCATGCATAAATCTCCAAGTGATATATTTTTTTTATTCACGGAAGCAATACAATCAAGAATTTGAAATTATCCATCACTGAGAAAGATTGAGAGTTTTCCTTTCATTTGTCTACAAGCAATTTGGAATCCACTTGACCACTAAATTATCAACGAGTGTTTGTTTTTCCTCTCTTTTGTGGAATGCAATTTTTTTCTTCTTTTTCTCCTCCTTCACTCCAATTTATTTCCCACTTTATACCACAATTCTAACTGGTTTCAAGTTTACTTTTATAAATGTATTCTCTAACTGTATCTCTTGTACAGACGTTATTATTGTCAAGTGAATAATAAAACGCTACTTGAGGTCACCATTGAACTTGTATAAGCACTATGTGAAAAAGTTGGCTTATAGTAAAATCGATTGAGAATCTCAGAGAGTCAAACTTTGTAACTTTTTTTGTCATGTGAAACTTTTCCCCCCTCCTTCGAACTTTTGTTAAGGATGTTGTGAATTTAAAGGGATTTGGATTTTTTTCGATAATATGTCGTCCCTCAGAGAAAGTAAATTAGTAGAGTCTCCAGGGAATTTTACCATTGACGTCGGTCAGGGTTAGGATTTATATAGAGATCCGCAGTAAAGTATAGGAGAAAATCCTCTAGATGCGGATTTGCCCCTTTACGTTATAACTATTAAAGAATGTTGCTGTATACGTGCAGTGAAGAAAGAGGGTTGAAATTCGTGAGATTTTGCTCATATACACTGAAAACTATACAACTGGAAGCCGGCGTTGGGTTATACACACAACACAGACACACAATGAGATTTTCAAAACAAGTCTCGCTCACAATCAGTGCGAGAGAGTCGGAAAGAACACGTCTTGATACGGACTCACTAACTGTGCAACTGTGGCTTGGTTCATGCGGCTGCACTCAACTACCTTGCTTGGGCTGTCGACGAGAAGTGCATATGCTCTCTCTACCTTTTCCCTTCCATAGATGTGTCTGTCTATGTCGACTCCCTTTACTGTATACAAAGCTACAGCCATGTAATTGCATATGCAGTGGAAGGTAACAAGTTCGGATGGTGCAAGTGAGAGAGAGAGAGACCTGTTATAGTAGAGCATGTGTGTGTTTTTATATGAGCAACTCATGTATTGTATAGTAAGTGGAGGCAGATGGGAATTTTTTCATATATAATGATAATGTATGTAGTCAAATGTGCTTATGCTCTGTGCCGTGTTATATACAAGGAAATATTTAGGACTAGCTCTTTCCCTTTTGGATGCAATCGGATTGCTTTGCCTTGCTTTGCTCTGTATGTACACGCCGAACACTTTGGGATCTCAGGTGAGGTGAGAGGGTTTTCACAGTGTCTCTTGTGTTTGTCTTGTGGGGGAGCGATAGAGGCTTCATAGTTTTTCCTTCCAGACTCTTTTTTCTCCTGCTGAGTAGTGAGTTCCATTTTATAAGAGATGCCTTTCTGCCGGCGAAGCCTTTTTTCACTTACTAATAATAAGTCTAAGGACTCTTCCCTTCAACCACTACAGTTAACATGTAAAATATCTAGGTATATATTTATAAGGAAAGGATGCATTGAAATCTAATATTTATGTAATGGTCATGAGGAGAGCTCTGAATGCATGGAGAGATACGGGTGAAAAAGTGAGTAGAGAAATGCTCATTTGTGTCAGTCGTTTAGACTAAACTACCTGCTCCATGGAATTTCCTTCAAGTACCTATACCTCTGTACATGTTGTACCTTGCTGGACCGGTGAGGTGTACCACGGTAAAAACATATGACAGAAGTCTACTAGTAGTGCTGCTGCTGCAGCAGCAGCCGCATCTTTACTTGAGCCAAATCTCAGAAAAATATCTCTGCTCTCACTTCAACATTTATGTACACACAGGATACTTATCAAGACCGAAGAGAGGCTTTTCAGCCTAAGTTATAGGCAAATTGTCAGGGTTGTAAGTTCCAAAAGGAACAATTTTTTTCTCTATTTTTACAACAACCCGAGATGAGATACATAATATGCTCCTACTGCAGGAAAGAACATGAGTGAATATTTAAGAATAGGATTTCAAGTTTCCATTGAAATTATACAGTCTTAAAGTTAGAACGAGTCTTAAACTTTTCTCATCCCATGAATCTATTGAGTTCTAGTTTGCGATCATTTGTAAAAGGGCAAATCAATAAAGTACCTTAGAGACCCGAACCTCTGTATAAATTGGCCATTTCTGAGGTCTATTAACAGAGAGAATACCTGGAAATAGTCCATGTACTTACAAGGAATACTAAAGTTAAGAGACCTTGCTCTAGAATATAAATGAGTAAAAGTCCTGGTAGAACTTGTGTCTATTTAATACTTGAACGACTTTCTGATTTCCTATTGCAGTGCAAACGGATGGAATCAATCCTACATTGCGGCAGCAATAAATATCAAGAGAATGGACAAAGTACTGCAGTTTCTGCCCAATCTGGATCAATTCCTACTTTATTTGCTTTAACGGAGAGAGATTTAAAGTGTGGTATGTGTATGTCCGAGGCAATAGAATTGTAAGATTGACCACAAGGTCCAGACTCCAGAGGCTTGAAAAGTAGGTGGAACTGCGAAAAAGAATTATCATCCGAGACTTTTATATTACCATAGAAGGTTCTATTACGGAGTCTAAGGAGGTCCCCTTGTCCGAATAAATTGCTCAAAGGGAGTTATTCTTACGGAGCGCTTTAAATCATAAAAGTTTTTCTCTAAGGAGGAGAAGAAGAAGCGAGAAGAACAAAAAGAACAATGTTCAGTGTGAGAGGAGGAAACGTGATGAAAATTCTTAACCCTTGAGGATAACAAGTGACGATGGAAGAGGAGAAGGAGGTAGACTTATTATTCTTTATCGTCCACTGGACAGCTTGGCTTGAGTGGTTAATTCCTTAGCTCCAGTACCCTTCAATAAGAAAATGCAGAGAGAGAGAGAGAGACAGAGCGAGGGTGAGAAAAAACTCAAGAAAGAGCAAAGAGTTAGAGCAAAAAATTGCATAACCCATTTTTTTTATTTCCCATCACGACTTCCGATCAAACTATTTGATAACACTATGTACCAAGAGACCTGCGAGAAACACCTCAAATGGCAGGCAAGGCTAGACCTTAACTAAAAGCTTTATCACCATCTTTCCCATATATAGAGAGTCATTTAAGAATCCATGTAAATACATACTAAGCCATGCACGTACATACATGTGACTGCAGGTTCATGGGAATGCAACTCTTCTTCTATAAGGCTGCAAATACCACGCATTTTTATGCATATTACACAGGGTTCACCCTGAACATAAGTCTAGATGTATCAGGAGCCAATCCCAAGCTTAAAAGCAATTAGATGTATTTTCCCTTCATTGGGCCATTGTCACATCACAGTTATATCGACTTGGCTCTTGATGGACATTTGAAACCTCTTTGCTCTGTAGATATTTACAATAAAGCAGTAGCAGCAAATGACACAGCTGTCGAGTTCATCTTAGTATTCCACACTAGACTGCCTCTAACTCTGAGTTCCTGGCTTTGAATGAAAAAAAAACGTTTGAAAAACATCATTGATATGATTTAAATGATGGAAAAAAATGCTGAGAAGCTAATTGAGACATGGTGAGATGGAAGCTATTGGAATTTATTGGCAACAGCCTGCCTACCTATGCGTACATCAACTGATAATATAATGGACACAGGGCAACGGGACATTATACGCCAGTGTCAAAATTGAAGATTCAGTCATGAATTTATCACAGTTTAAATTTTCCAATGTGCTGATATATTATGTCGGATGCCCTAGTAATAATAATAATATTATATTATATAGTACAGGGAAACTGCATTAAAATTTCAATCGTAACTTGATCGGTAATAAGGTTGCATATAAATCTGATTACATAAAGGCAAATGGCATTGATTTTGTTTAGCTTTCAACTGTCATAGGAGTCAATTATAAAGTTGCTATCTTTGTCACGCAAATCATAACAATGAGGAACGGGAATTATAACCATTAAATGGAAAACTGCAGGAAGAGTCATGAGGTTTATAAAACTTGTAGGTCATTCGTGTGTCCACGGTCCAAGAAAAAGTGGGGAGGGTTTGGTTTGTTGTAATTGACATAGCAGATGCTTCGTCTGGATTTTTATCTATGTGGGATAATCATTTGTACTAATTATCATTTTTCTTTGCATGGTTTATCTCATCTACTCTTCTTTCTTGGCATGGTAACAAAAGTCGAGGCTAATCGAATTGAATTTTACGGGTGAGGAAATGATGGGATTGTTATGTAACCCTCCCAAAAATATCCTGTCATTAGAGTTGTAAAGACTTTTGTATCTGCTATTGATTTTATTGCAGGATTTTAATGGCCCCTATTTTGTTATCTTTATTTGTCACTCCTTTTAGTACTGGACGACGTGACCACCTACATTGACAGAATGTTTTTTTCCCTGCTCTTGAAAAACCAAGTTATTTCGTTTACGTAGGCTTAACAAGGCAAGGGTCCACAATTTCTATGCTCTCACATTATCTTAATAGGAATTCCTGATTGTAAAACGTATGCATTTGAATTGTAATTTCCAACGTCCTATCTACTATATCTTATTCAAGGCAGACTTTGGGTGAAGCACGGACCCAGCATAAAATCCTACAATAATTAAGGATGTCACTTGAGATTAAATATTTAGCACTTCAAGTTCAGCCTTTAGGCCAAACCTACATATGCTAAGGACATAGACAGGGGTAGAGTCATTATAAGCTTGAAGCATTTGTATATATGCGTGTTTACAAAAAAATATAATAATTTCCTCATACATAGTATCCATATAATAGGGTAAAAATCATATGCACATTTTTACTGAGTAAATAAACTTTTAGCATAAAGTTATGAGCTTGAGCACGTCAAGTAATTCATACAAGTCATTACATTTCCATGGTAAAGTTTATTATTGAAAAAAGCCTCAACTTGAACTTTGTCAATAATACATAAACAAAGATGCTGTGTGAGAGGGAAAATCCATTTTTTTCATGAAGCAGCAAACCTTTAATGTCAAGTAGTTTTCTGTATATATAAGGGCAAAAAAAATCACATATTGCAATAATAACCATATTCCATTTCCGCACTCCTACCCAGCCAAATAACATCCATGCCGTGGAAATATGGGAGAGAAAAAAAATTGTACACATTTTTTTCAAAAGTATGTACCACGGGAAAAAAATATGTAAATATTTTATTCCTCCAAGCAAAATATCACACGCTTATTAACCCTCTATCTCCTTCCCATCTATCTTTCCTTAGTTTCTATGAGAATTATAAGGACTTTTACCATATGAACCGGACTGTATTATCTCGGACTATATTAATTAACAAGGAAGGTGATGGAGGGTAGGGAGTAGAATGACCTCAGAAAGTCAATACCGTGTCAACTTCTCCACAGCCATGAGCTTACATGTATATTTCATAATAGTGCATAGCGTTTAGTTGTTGGTTCCTCAAAAATAATATTCACAATTCAACAACAACATTTCCTTATAGAAACATAAATCTTATTTTTTTAAACGCAAATAAGCAATATGTCAGGAGGTAGGGGAGGATGCGTGTATTTATTCTTATTGCATTATAATAAAAATCCGGTGTACTAGGGATTTACAGAGGTAAATTTATTATACAAGCGCAACCTTCAATGCATTTTATTACAAGGGATATATATAAATATATAGATACGTTATTTTTGCAATGATTTTTATTATTATCTCTAGGGTTACTGTTACCACACGTTATTCACGCTTGTGTAGGTATAGTAGATAGGAAAAGATGGAGTAAGAAGTACCGGATTTTTACATCATTTATTTAAAGAGTCCCTATATACGCTCAACTATGGATATCTTTCAGACAAAAGTCCTGTTATTGATCCAATGCCTATGTACAAATGTGTATAGTAGTTGCACAAGAATATAGGAATAAAAAAACTACCAACTCATTGATGACTCTGTTATTTTTCCCCGATCATATGATCAACTGTGAGAGTAAGTCAAAGAGCTGAAACAAAGGCGAACGTCATTTAATTGAAATACATATGTATAAGTAGATAAACGGATGAGGCATATTATAAATAAAAATATACAAATCCACTGTCATCAGTAATGACTCTTTAAAAAAACTTTATATTCTTGTCAACTCATCCATGGAGGATGGGGTTGGGAATTAAGTGGTTTTTGACCATTTTCATGCATCTGTACAAGCTTGTTAAATCTATTTATAAGGCCATGGCTATAAAATATCCCGAGCCTTGCATGTATTATACGTGTGGTCTCAGATGACAATTTAATCCTTACGGATGATTGTCATAATGTCATGAGGCCTGAATTTTTAAATACTGATTTAGTTACCATTGCAAATTATTGTCCTGTAAATATAAAGTGTCTTAGTTCTAATAATTGAATATTCAAGCAATTGCATTGTCCAAGGCGGGTCAAGTTCGGTGAGTTAACTGTTACATGTAAGCCATATAATAGTGACAGGAGGGAGAGAAGTGGAGAAGGAACTATGTGACAATGCGGTGATTGTCGGCAGAAGAAACAATGACTTAAGGAAGATAAACGAGTATTTAACTTGGATACGGATCTCTCTCTCTCTGTCGCTCTCCATATTATCATCCGTGACTCTGAACATTCTTGACTTGTCACCATTTTAATACCATTGAAAATAATACGAAAAGTTTACTTTACTTATGGATGCGCCTGTCACACCAAAAATTCTTACATTTTATCATTCCAAGCATCCCAATCATCTTTTTTCTAGAACAAACATTTACCCAGATCCTTTTCTATTTACCCTGTTCCTTTTTCTATAGGCTGTCTCCGTGTCTACAGATAAAGATACACAATTCTCAGTACCTTCCACAACAATAATGCTCCTCCACACACCGACAAAAGTCAACTTTGCTATGTGAACTTTGCTTACATACATGTACGGACCTATGATCTTTTACATTATAGATTACTATTGTATACATAGTATTGCACATTCAAGAGCTCCTCACCGTATCTCATCACATATTTATATAAGATTCCCCTCCGGACCACCTATAAATTCTCTAATAGTAAAGGCTCCGTTTTGTTTGCTAACTTTGACTCCTCAGCTTGGGGCTTATTTTGTTAGAGAGGTCTTTTCCTTGTTACCTCCATCATTGGATCCTATTTGTTGGTAATTGGAATCCCTCCTCTTATACACACAAATTTTTTCTTATGTCATAAACAATAATATACTCGCAATTACAGACCTCCGGTGGAACTGACACGATTTACTTATTCTGACTGCCTGTAAATCACACTTTTAGGTATTAAACGTAGCCATGTGTGAATATGGAGGAGCAAGCTATACTTATGCATAGGATCCCAATATCCTGTAAATAAATTCTAACCTTTGGACTATATAAAAGAACAAGGTTGACAGTTTTGAGAAAAACTGGAAAGGTTATGAAAGAATAAGTACTTTAATATATTTTACAATATTCCAAATATCTTTGTAAGAGGATAAGTTTTGTGTGTACTAAAAAAAATGAGTGCAGTTGTTGAGTAGGAGCAAATAATGTAGTGTTATTAGTATGATGCTCACAATAAGTAAATACATGCTTTTTATATACATGTAAAATTATATGTATATGACGGCGCCTTAGACATAAGCATATACGACAAATGGAGGAAACCAACGCCCTTGCAAAATATGAACATTTATGTACCACAGACATAGCCTCCTTTTCTTATCTCTCAAAAACATGAATAAAACAAAAAGACAGAGACAAAAATCCTGAGAGCAGAGACAGGGATGACAAACACTTACAGGGCATATAAGATTACAGAATTTGATAGTGATGCAAATAATTATGAAAAAAGGTGTCACAGGACAGGAGAGACAAATTTGACTGACAGCCGACTCTTTTTAAAACGGATCATATTATCAATGTTTTAGCTCCTTAGCGAAATGAGATGAGGACAGGGGGAAATATTTTAAAAATTTGCGTCCCATCTCTTATACAAGCAAAATTTAGCGGGGGAAGAGAAAAGTATGTACAGTGACATAAACATAGAGAGATAGAGAAAAGTACGAGAAATAAATATTTTAACGCCCAAAACCAGCCATTCAGGATTTGTCATAATGTCAAAATCCATGGGACACACAAGGTATGTAAGTGTTGACTTCAATTTGAGAGAAATAAGGTGGCTAAACAAGGGCAAAGAAAATATCAACTCTTACATACACCCTTGCTATGTGTCTCAAGGTAAGCTTAGAAATTATAGCACAAGAAGGAACCCCCCGCTGAAAAATAGTTAACAGGATAAAAACAAAAACAGGGAGTTATAAAAGACCAATGCAAAATATGGACATGGTAATATATGAATACTTTATGGAGAGAGAGAGAGATAGAGACAGAGAAAAAAAGCGTAGCCAGACATGTCTCCAAGGAGCAGCTGAATTAAGCAAAAACCTTAAATTCTTACTACTTTAAAGCATAACTTGAGACTTTTCGGGGTTGAGGATGACAAGAGTCAAAGAGTTTGGGAGAGTACAAAAAATATATATGGTGCTGGTGTATAAAAATCTACGTACTTAAGCATAAAAGCGTGGTTAAAGAAAATAAAATAAACTGGAAAATCATCTTGAAATTTAACCACGTTGTAAAAGCTTCCTGCAGTTTATCTCTTGTCATTTCACCACAATACTGTCTTCCTATATGATAAGGCATCTACATATATTTAAAATAGGATTTTTATATGGCCATGTACATTCCTTCGGTATTAGGTTTGCAGGTAATAATGTGCAACTGCAAGGGGACGAAGATGACTTGTACAAATTCTCTGTAAAGACAGAGCCTAACCGAAGACGACGTAAGAATGAAGCGTAGTTGTATAATAATAATAATATGAAGAAAATGACGACAGGAAAAAATTTAGACGTCTCAAAAAAAACTACCCATAAAGCAACACTAACAAGTGCATTGGATATTGTGCCTTTTATGCAGATGACACTATATACCTCATTGAAACTTCCCCTTGAAGATTTTTAGCATAAATTTACTCAATGTATAAATTCCCTGCCAAAATATTCTGTCTGCAAAAGTTTACCAATTCAAAACTTGGGCATCAGGCCAACGTCCTCTTATGTAATTTCAACAAGAATAACATGAATCGTGGGGTGTAGTAGGACCATTTTGCATT
>JAQFXU010003441.1:0-16204 GCA_034693705.1 Spatulosminthurus flaviceps | reverse complement strand
ATGTTCAAAGAGGGAACGGGTTTTTGGCATAGGTAGCTAATTTCGGGACTTGGGTACATGGGTAAAAACCCATAATTTTCGGGAACAAATATGGGAACCGGTGCGTAGGTAGTCTTTTTCGTTGGTTATCGGTCGGGTTGGGAGCTGGTACCGTAAATCTTGTACCCATTGACTACACTAGGGTGACGGTCCTGATTTTTAAATGTACTCCATCATTTCTTCCGTGTACGGGTACCTCATTTTTGTGTATACGTACTTGTTTTATGTGGTTATTACGTACGTGTGATCGTCCCTCCCCGAGATAACTCAAAAAAGACTTGCCCTTGGTAAATATCATTCGAACCCATTTAAACCTTCGTAAAACTTGTTGAAATCCTATTTAATCCTTGGTAAAACCTGTTGAAACCCTATTTAAACCTTGGCAAAACCTGTTGAAACCCTATTTAAACCTTGGCAAAACCTGTTGAAACCCTATTTAAACCTCAGTAAATCATATTGAGATCCATTTAAACCTTGGTAAAACCGGTTAACCCTATTTAAACTTCAGTAAATCATATTGAGATCCATTTAAACCTTGGTAAAACCGGTTAACCCTATTTAAACTTCAGTAAATCATATTGAGATCCATTTAAACCTTGGTAAAACCGGTTAAAACCCTATTTAAAACCTTATTAAATCATACTGAAACCCATGTAAACCTTGGCAGAACCTGTTAAAACCAATTTAAACCAGAGGCAAACATGGGCTTCAACATGGCCAACCACGAGTTACCATGGTGCCCCATGGTTCAAGCAAACATAAAATTTAAGCAGTAACTTAATGTACGTTATGACATTATAACTACACATAACACAGAACCAAAAGCAAAAGGTTGGGTATTAGCGTAATGTTTAATTATATGGGGCCCTTCCACCTCAAAGCTCAATTTTCTAATTTGGAATATTTCAGGAATTCCTATTTTTTCCTATCCACCTATTCTGGCGTGTATGAAAATCTGTTTTGCACACAGGTGCGATCAAGTTCAAGTATAACTGGCGTTTTTCAAGTCATGGTCAGCTTCGTGTCAGGTTTAAGTTAATCAGTTTATTTATTTGAGTCCTTTGGGTCAGATTCAAATCTTGAGGAATCTTAAACCCAAATATAAAGTTCAAATCAAGTTCGTGTCGAAGTTAAAATACAGACCTTGCAGGGATTTCAAGTTCGGGTTCAAGTCAAACTAAAACTACTACGGAGAGTTAAATAATTGATCATCACTGATTACCATTTAAATTTAAGTTGGAGTTACAGTGCAGGTTACGGTTGTAACTTAATGTACACAAATACTAGAAGTTAAAGGGTTTCACTTGCATCGTGCAATGCAGTACTATATTTATAGAAATATAACAAAGCTCGGGTTTGTATGAAAATAATTGAATACTTGAACTTGAAACTTGGTAGAATTTACTTGACTATGAAGATAGCTTGAAAAATTACTTGAAATTTCATGGTCAAGTTTGGATTTTACTTGACCCGAGTGCACTTACAGTGGAACCTCTTTTCATGATCACCTCCGATTTCAATGAACCAGTACTCTTTGGCAAGCTCTTTCAGAGATCTTTCGGGTGTACCCATTTTTCTGTGTGGGTCTTGGTATGGCCGCTATTTGATGATGACGTCAAAATGCGCCATTTCCGTAATTAAATGATACCCAGTAACTTTTTTGTTCGGCATCGTAAAAACATAAGGAATACCGATTTTGAAAGCTACTTTTTTGGGCTTTCAAAATTGCCCTACATCGTTGCTGTGCCACGTAAATTAACAAAGATACAGGTGCTTCAATTTATTAAAAACCCCACACCCTCGTTTCCCCCTGGGGTTCATGCTTTTACTATTGATATGCATGGTTAATTCTTATTAGGATCAACTTTACCCCAGGATGCGGGAATTGGCCAAAATAATTTTTTTCACGTTGTGAGTGGTTGGTAAGGTCCGGAAAAAATTCCTACATAAGCTCCCCCGGCTGGGGGAATTTCCCCCCAGTGGCCTATTTTTGAAAGGAACACGCAATATCTGAGCAGTCAGTCATCATATTGATTTGAAATTTGAAACTTAACCTTTTGAGGCAAATTTAGAGGGTTCTCTATGTTGCTATAAAACTTGACGTTATAGAATCGCAAAAAAATTTTGGTTTGAATTGTGAACATTGGCTGGCTGGGTTACAAGTTATTCTGCCGTTTTTATACTCTGGGACTGTTGAAAGCCCCTACAAGATTCGGACTTCACCTTTTCCCTGCAAGTGGGAGAGTGCAAATTATAGCCTACTTTAGCCTACCTATAGGTTCTTTTGCAAGGAGGTCGATGCACTTGCTGCACTGGTCGTTGGAATTATATGCATGAGATGCAAAATGAGCTGCTAAGGCCCAGGCAAAGGAGAGTTGCCAAGTTGAGCCAACATTATGCCTCTCATTATTCCGTGTTTCATGAACAAAGTGTGAACATGCATGAATAATGACTGCATTTAAAAACACCAACAGATATTGCACGGGAAAATTTTCCTGTGGGGGTTATATCCTCCACTAGTTTAAACCTCAAACAAGCTTTTTGTCTGTGTTGCATCATTACTCCATTTGACCATGCAGGCAAAATAAATTCCTGCGAACCCATGTATGATTCCCACTTCCGATTCCTGGGTGGAATGTATTCTCTGCTTTGCTAATTCATCATTGCCAGTGTTACATTTATGGTAACCAAAACAATGAAATCAGTTTCTGGGGATTGGCAACCTATCCTAGCCAAAAATAGTTAAATCAGTTTCTGGGGATTGGCAACCTAACCTAACCAAAAATAATTAAATCAGTTTCAGGGGATTGGAAACTATGTCGGAGTCGGAGTTATTAACTTTGGTGGTATCATGTCGGAGGTATTAACTTCGGAGGTATTATGTCAGAGGTATTAAATTCGGAGGTAATAACCTCCGAGTTATTGTTTCCGCGAGATATTATCTCCGGAGGTTTAATCTCCCCGAGGGATTATCTCCGCGGAAAAAGCGTTGGAGTTAATTTGTTCCGAGGTGTTATCTCCGACCACGACAAGATAATACTTGAGCTTTCCTATCTATCAGCGAAGGAAGACTATGACTATTTATCATGTACATGTGAAGATGGAAAATTTACTCCTGTCTTTGCAAATAAAATATATGCCATTAAATGCTCATATGGTAATAATTGTAAGGCTGATTATTGACAAAACCAAATAGTTCAAATATATGAATTTTTCATTCAGAAGTCTTTTATGTTTAAAATCTTCACACAATTTAAAGTTATGATGAAATGACAAAATCAATTTATTATTATTACATTGACCATACAACTAATAAACTATTTACAGCTAGAATCACGGTGGCGTACACAAAGAACATTGTGTCTCTTTTCTACACTCTCTTCCCGGACTCTTAATTAAAATTTTTGAAAAGCTGTAAACCAATTGAAATTTAAATACATCACATGTTTGTATAGGCATACAGTTATATTTACCAAAGTCCGGGGCCACCTCTTGTAGCCCCGTGTGATGTATGGAAAATAATAAAGAAACTATTCTATGCAGTATATTAACTGTATCCGAAAAATAATCATTTTTGAATTAGTCACTCCTCAACAACAACATAGAATTTTAGAGACACTAACGCAAAATAATTTTAATTTTTTGATTAATTTTAAAAGATTATTTCGCTTAACTAAGGCTATTCTAAAAGAAGAAAAGTGATTAGATTTTTGGATCATCAGTACACGTCGATGCACAGCCATTGATTTACATTACTTTGAACTAAAATTACTACTAAATTTATTAACTATTTCTATACGGAATTATTATACGTAACCAGAATTAATTGAAAAACACAAACAAAAAACTAGTGAAGTGATCCGGTGGCAGGAACAATTAGAAACTTATATTCTAACTTATATTACACCTATGTATTAATGAATTTTTCTTAGAAATACCTATTCCTTGGTTAAATCAATTGGGACTGTTGACAATGATACTGTTGTTGTACATATAAAGTGAGATAGAAACTCTATCCGTCCGTCCTGTTGTCCGAGGCCTTTTCTTTTATTACGAAGATGCGTTTTTTCTGACTTGCAAGTTTTAGAATTTTCAACTTTTGATAATTCGCTTGCTAAAAAAGAATCTAGGCGTGCGTTTGCTCACCCCTTCAAAAAAGATATTTTATGATAACTTTCGAACCCTTAGGTCTATTGCGATGATCAAGGGCTTAAAGTCAATGCAGAGATAAATGACACATTCCTGAATTTTCTCAGGTCCCAGTTCCCCCTATTTTAGGAGAAATCGAATGTTTGCAACAAATATTGTTACTTCGTTGCGACATGGTTACCGTTTAAAAAGCATTAGGAATATTTAAAGGGTGTTTCCACGTTACGATTTTGGATTTAATTTGCACAAAAATCTTTTTCATAAACAAGTATAATATTTAAATAATTAATCTTATTTATTATTCGTATTTAAAAATTAAATTTAAATAAGAATGATCAGCCGGCAAGCAAGCCAAATCTTCCAAAACTGCTCTGCCTTTTTCAGTAAAATTATCAATTTAACTGGAAGTGGGGTTCCATGAAAGGTTAGGCATAGGCACAATTTTATCGCTGAATTCAGTGCAGCTATGCAATTTTGGAGAAAACTCCTTCCTGGATAAGGAAACTGGACATTCTGGAAGTAACTTTCAGTAAAATCCAGGAGCTGGCTGTGAAAATAGGCGAAGGAAAAGGAACTTTATTATTATTATTCCTATTTTGCTGCATCTTTGTACTGAATTTTTTGCCTTAACTTGTTATTATTATTACACGAACTAAAGCTTTGAGTCTGCTAGTATGGTATGGTATAGGAGAATAATTTTGGTTTGAACTGCGTCAAACTTTTTTTAAGATGAATTTGTCTCTTGCAGAGGAACATCCAGAATTAAGTTTCTCCTGGTTTATCTTTGATTTCTCAGGCTTTCAATGTAAACAAAGCTTTTAAACCTTTTTTGAGCTTTACAATTTTTGGCTATATTTTTTCAGTTTTAACTTTGCTTTCTCCAAGCCTTACTACTTCCTCCATCTTATACCTTTCTTTCTCCAGCTTTCACCTTGCTTTCTGCTAATTATGCTAAAACTTTCTCCTCTAATACGCACTTCTCGTAAGTTGGCCAGTGGTTTCTCTAGAACCTTCGTACATTTATTATGCTCTATTATGACAAGTTTGGAAAGTACCTGAGATGAAGGATGCCGGCACAATTTTTTGTGTTTTGTGGGACGTGTAATAGCAAATGCTGAGGGCAAAGGTTTAATGTTTGGAAGAAGAATGGTTTCTAAATTCTATTAAATTTAGGTTGAGTTAGGTTTCAATCCCCAGGTGATGATTCTATTAAGTTAGGATAGGTTAGGTTTAATTCCCCAGGTGATTGTGGCATTAATTTAGGGTAGGTTAGGTTTCGATCCCCAGGTGATGATTCTATTAGTAGTTTAGGTAAGGTTTCAATCCCCAGGTGATGATTGCATTTTTTACGGTAGGTTAGGTTTCAGTCCTCAGGAGGTGTGTTGATTCTATTGATTTAGTTGCTTTCAATCTCCAGGTGATGATTTCATTAAGTTAGGTTAGGTTTCAATCTCCAGGTGATGAGGGCATTAATTTAGGGTAGGTTAGGTTTCAATCCCCAGGTGATAATTCTGTTAAGTTGCGATTGGTTACGTTTCATGCCCCAGGTGATGATTTTATTAATTTAGATTAGATTAGGTTTCAATCCCGTGGAGGTGATTCTATTAATTTAGGTTAGGCTAGGATTCCATCCCCAGGTGATGATGGCATTAATTTAGGGTAAGTTAGGTTTCAATCCCCAGGTGATGATGGCATTAATTTAGGGTAGGTTAGGTTTCAATCCCTAGGTTATAATTCTATTCAGTTCCGTTTGGTTACGTTTCAAGCCCGAGGAGATGATTTTGTTAATTTAAGTTAGGTTAGGTTTCAATCCCCTAGAGGTGATTGTATTAATTTAGGCTTGGTTAGGTTTCAATCCCCAGGTGATGATTTTATTAATTTAAGTTAGGTTAGGTTTCAATCCCCTAGAGGTGATTCTATTAATTTAGGTTTGGTTAGGTTTCTATCCCAAGGTATTTCGTTTAATTAATTGATGATTTTTTAAATATTTTTGGTTGAAAACAAACTACTCCGAGTTTTTTTCCATCCTCAACTGGGGATGGATAAAAGATGCTTGTGATTGGTATATGGTACTAATTCATTTTATCAATGCAATACCTTTATATTAGATACCCGTAGTTATAGTTTTTTCTTTTAAAAGAATACAAGCCAGAAGAGCATTAATTAATTTATTTGGTTACTCCATGCCAATCCGGACCGGGAGAAATAGTTCAAATGCCTAAAACAATGAATGAGATGATCGTGGTTCTTATGAAAGTATGTGTCAGTTTTTACCCATAATATAGCGCTACACGGGTGAAATCGGGGATTTTGGGTTTTTTCGGGGTTTTTGCGCCAACAAAAATATCTCGGTAACCGCTGGTGGGTTTTAACCCAAAATTTTACTGTTTTGTAGGTAATTTGATTTTCTGGGACAATTTTTGAAACTCAAATATTTCCTCACCAATTTCCTAATTTTCGAGTGGAAAACGGTTTTTAATTTTTGGTGATAAAAATAGTGGAATCGAATAAGTAAATAAAAGTTGAATTAATTAAATTAAAAATCGGCATTTCCTTTGTGCCTCATCAGCAGGAAAGTAAGGGTGACTTAGGAAATTAAGGCAAATCCTTATCACACATTATGATTCTATTATACGAGTTCTTTATCCTGGTTTATATTTGCTTTCTCAGGCTTTCAATATAAACAAAGCTTTTAACCTTTTTTGAGCTTTCGCAATTTTTGGCTATTTTTTTCAGTTTTAGCTTTGCTTTCTCCTGCTTTCACTAAAATTTCTCCAAGCCTTACTACTTCCTTCATCTTTTACTTTTCTTTCTCCAGCTTTCACCTTGCTTTCTGCTAGTTCTGCTAAAACTTTCTCCTCTAATACGTTCTTCTCGTTGGTCAGTGCTTGCTCTAGAACCTTCGTACACTCATTCCGATAAAATTTCGAGTAATTTAGTTACAAACAAAAAGTTAGTAAAAGGAGGTGAAATTTCATTCTACAAGGTGCAAAATTGTTTTCACCACGCCATGCTGTTTAACTCTTGTTCTATTTTCTATAGAAAATATGTTTTATATATATTAATTATTTATATATATTATATTATACTATATAGATATAGTTTTTTCTCACTATGAAAAATTTGGAAAGTACCTGCGATGAGGTGTTGGCATTTTCCCCGGTCAAAATCTAAACCCCGGCCTACCCGGTTGTTGCCAAATCTCCGGCGAACCTAAAAAACCCGGCGAACCTAAAAACCCAGGCGAAACTAAAAACCACGGTGAACTAAAAACCCCGGTGGAACTCAAAATCACGGCGAAACTAAAAACCCCGGCTAAATCCCATTTGAAAAAAGCAAATTCCGAAATTGGGGAAAAATCCGAAAATGTCCGAATTTAAAAAAAATCCAAATATGGATTTGCAGGTGGGTGATGTGGCAAAAGGGTGTTCTTATGATAGTAGCAATCCATTAAAAATGTAAAACCCATAGCTCAGGGGGTGACAGCTCGATAGCAATGCTTGTCAGCTCAGCGGCTTTGTTGCTATTTCTCGTGCAAACTAATGTTGGGCATTTTTCCTGAAGTCGCTGATTGAAACCCTTGCCATCGACTAAAACATTATATGCAATGCCTCCTTCCCTATGTGAAACACGGCAAAAAATTCGCGAAACTTCTAGTAGCGACTTAGTTTTATTTTTGTCGCAGCGACTTTCCTGGGAAAAGCTATCCGAAACCAGCTTAAGGGTTGTATTTTAGGAGATCTGTATCTTCCATATTTAACAAGCTATCGGAACAATGTAATACAATTTCGAAAGGTGAAAAAATGGCTTTCTAAAGTGTTATTGTTCAACATTGTATATAACAGTTAATAAAAAGTTACTTGGGATTAATGAGGCTTTTAATTGCCGATTTTTAAACCTTTCCCATCAAATTGTCGCCAAAGCAAGCCCGAAGCAAAAATCTGGAGACTCATTTGAAAGTGTCCTTTACTCATTATAATGAGGGGTGTCGGACCCATTTTTAAACTGGGGGGTACAATTTTTTCACATTCAGAAATTGATTGCATTATTTTAAAACCGAGATTCACGATGAAGCTGAACATGGTTTGCTGTAATTTGCGAGTTTCAAATAATTACTAATTATTTTCTTCTGTAAATGTATTGCATATTCTAATTTTGCCATCGGAAATGGTATGGTCGTAAAGTTATAGTTAAAAAGTTAAAATACATATAACGCTATACATATATGTATTTTCTGCTGACTTGGAAACTCCCTATTATGTGCGGTATGTATTGGCTCTTTCCGCAGCTCAGTCATCAGTATGGGGAATGCACTGTACATCGGTTTGCTTCATTAATTTTCAATAGCAAGCTGACATACAGCATAAAAGGAGTGAAACCAATTTAAAGGAAACTGGAAATTCATTTCGCGAAAAATACAGCTGGGAATTTATGGGATCCCATTTATAAATTTCACCCCATTATCGCCAGGACAAAAAGCATCCTGCAAATTTTTTTCACATGTTCACTGTTGTGTGACTTTTTACTTAAGCTGAGTTACAGTTTACTGTAGATCGTGATTAATTTCGTGTCGTGGCCGGAACGTCAGAAGGCTAAAATCTCTAAAGCTAGAATCTTCAAAAACTGTTGAACGTCTATTTCGGTTACTTCATTAAATAAAGCTTAACTGCCTAATATGATTTGCTATGGTTCAGGAACCCTATAAATACAATACAATAACATAATAATGTTTTAACAATAAATAATCGAACAAGTGCATTGAATTTACTTGAAAAATGCAAGAAAAATTTATTTGTTGTTGTGGGGCTATAGTGAGGATGAGGATGGACGAGGGTAATTGGTTGGTTTCAAGTGGTAAGTACAATTTTTGTGCATTTTATTTTAAGTTCCAACCTATAATGGTTGGAAAATGAGACTTTTAAATGAAGTAAAATTCCTAATGATAAATAATTAAAACTGTAGCCCTTGCATAAATGGCAATATTTTTCGGAGGACGAAATCCACTCAATTCAATTCCAAGAAATAATTTAATTAATTTATCAATAATGAACTACACATAATTTTTGTACATTGCATCTATTTTAGATATTTTATGTATATGTCAGATTGGCTAATTTACTATATCTACACTGTAGTTTTGATCATAGAAATAAGAGTTTCAGCCTTCACTATGTGGAAAATAAGGACGGTGGCTGCTTGAGAAATGCAGATGGGAGTTCATTCATTGTCAGTTCCGGAGATAAAACTGTGGGAATGATACTGTTCCTCATTCTTGCAGATCAGTGAGGTGAGTGGTTGTTCTGTCCCATAGTAATAATCTGTTGTTAAGAATAAGAGTAAATATATAGGTTAGGATTAGTCATTATTAATGTTATAGGGCGAAAGTTTTGGGGGTCGCGCACGTCGCCTTTTTTATACATGGGAGATATTAGTATTTGTGTCCATTCTTTTGGCACATCACCGGTAGAGAAGATAGTGTTAAAGCACTCACATAGAATTTCGAGGTTCTCATCGTTTAAGTTTTTCAGTACTTCGTTGGTGATCGAGTCCAAACCGGGAGCTCTGTTGTTTCCTTATTTCTTGATTGCTTCTTTCACTTCGATTATGCTGAATTTATTATCTAGTGTATCGGATGTACTGCCAGTTGGGATTTCTGAGGCCTGGTCATGTTGGTTGGATAAGAAGAGTGTTTCATAATGATTGAGCCACTTGTCAGCTGTTACGCGTCTTTGATTTTCGAAGTAGCTTCATGGCTTGATGGAGAAAGATTTGCTGTCTTTTGAGTGCTAGTCTTTTAATAAGTTGAAATTGCCAGGGATGTCCGGTGGAAAGTACCATTTACAATAATTAGGTTTTCTTGTGCGCACAGATCAGACAGTTTTCCCCTGAATTGTCACTAAATATATCAAAGGATTTGCGATTATACTCGTTTTGAGTCTCTCCCTATCTAGAGTTGAAGTCGACCATAATAATTAAGTTCATTGTGTTGGAGTTGAAATGTTTTACGAAGTTGGATAGATTGTTTATTAAACTGCATTTCCATTTTGGGTTTATATTATATTTACATATTCAAGCTCGATGACTGCCATTCATTCATTTTTTATATCACTTTGTAATTTGTAACAGTCCTTTTTTTGTTTACTAGAATTCGGCCCTTCATTCTACGTGTGGTCTTTGACTTTTCTTTTGTTGTTTCGCAAATGTAATAGTTTCGTAGTTTGCATTGAATAGTCTTGTGTTTGTATTCTGTCCTTTGCCATGTTCTTCGTCTTGCTTCATGCATCCTACAGCGCGCTGTAGTGTGCGCAGCGTAAGTACATAATCAATAATTTATTGAATTCGGTTGGATAGTCAGTAAATAGTGTAATTGCGTGGCAACGAAAAAAATCTTTTTTTTACCAAAACTTCCTCATATTTTGTAATTAAATATTCGTTTCTATTGGGCAATAAATAATGTGCACAGAAATTATATGCAAAATGTGTCAAATTATTTTCGAGTAATTAATTGTGGTAATATAAGCAATAAGGAAGATTAGGACCAGGACGTATGTACGGATATGAAATTATATGAGTAATGCATTATTAAGTGCTTTATTCTGTATCAGTATATAATGATCATGGGCAATATGGGCATGGAGTATGGAGATTGAAATTCTGATGTTCGTATTTATTGGTTTATTGAGGTTTGTTATTAGAAAAATATACGGGTTTACTTTTTCCCAAATAGGAAGGTAAAAACCCTTTTTTCTGAAAGCGAGTAACAGTGCTAATTAGTTTGTAGCACTGAACAATAGATGTACATTGGCCGTGGTTGCATGGTGATCGCGTGCAAAATACGGGAGAGTTATTGGAGATTTTCGGTTTTTTCGTTTAAAACAAAATTACTCGAAAACTGGTAGACCGCTTTCGACAAAGTTTTCACCGGTTTGTAGCATTTTTATACCCCAGGTCAGGTTTTTGGGTTTTTTTTTGAAATTCGAATAAATGCTTCCAAGTTTGGAACTTTTATTTTCGAAATTTTGACGGTTTTCAAAAATTGTGAATTTTGGTTTCGAAAGAAATGGCAAGAATTGTCGAAAACTTTGTATTGTTTCAAATTTCAAAAAAAACCCAAAAACCTGAACTGGGGAATAAAAAATGCTACAAACTGGTGAAAATTTGGTCGATATTTTTCGAGTAATTTTTTTTATACAAAAAACCGAAAAACTCGGATATCTCCCATATTTTGACGCGATCACCATGCAACCACCACCAATGCGAATCTATTGTTCAGTACTACAAACTAATTAGCACTGTTACTCATTTCCAGCAAATAAGTGTTTTTGCCTTCCTATTTGGGAAAAACGGAAAAAGTAACCCACGTTGTCTTGGAGATTGGCTCATCTTTACAGGAATCTGCTTGACTACATATATATCGACTTTGGTCACCATTGTGCGTTCCATAGTATTTTCGTTCGCGGTTGAAGATGGAGCTGCTACTGCGATTGGGATCCTGACTGTTGGATTTGTAAGTTTTCTAATCCAAGGGTCCTGCTTGTGGGTTGTTTACACTCATAAGAGTGAAATGTCCGTAGCGATTGGAATGATATTCTCAACCCTGTCGGAAGCAAAACTTTAAGTAAAACTATAATTCGTGGCAAAATCACATCGATCGAGTTACTCTTTATTTAAAAATTATCCTTTTTATATGTAGAATGCATGAAAAAATCTAATCGTAGTAAACATTTGGGTAGCGTAGAACTAATTTTTTTACATTCATCTTCACTATTGCTGTTGCTTGTGGTCTGTCAGGAGCGTGAGCTTGAGTGAAATTATAAAAATTACGCTACATTTTCTATTTAAATTGATATGTTACTAAAGGCGGCTGAGGGATTTATTATTGGGTACTTTGTTCCAGAGTGTGTTCTTGCAACAATTATTGAGTCTTATATAGTTAGTTAAAATTACTCACAGTGACTCGATTCTTCAATAAATCATTCACTATCAATTTACTAATCGATAATGAAAAAGTTCCGAGAAAAAGTACAAAGCTATTGTTTGCTCTTAATGTCTCAACAAATACTTCCCTTTGCACTGTTTACACCCATCCATTCCATGGAATTCCAATGTAATGCAATTGTATCGTTCTTACAAGCCTATACAATAGTCACCGATTTGTTCTTGCAAAAATTCCCCATATTTTCCTCTACCACAATGAATAAATGTCAATGCAACTTTTTCAATAATTATTTAAAATTTTCTTTATGCACAATTCTAAATTTCAACCAATATTCACCCAATATGTGCAAATATGTAATGTAGAATTCATGATTTTTTGGGACCACGTTTAATAGTATACCTTAGCAGGGAACCTCTGTTCACGAATATCGACACTATTGGCCATATATATTTGGCTTATTTAACGTATGGATTTCAACGTTGACAAAACAGGCTAATTTTGCCAATGCTTTTCAGCATGATACATGCTTACCATGAAATTCTCAGTCCCGTCATATAAAACTGCATCATTTTTTGTACTTGTAATTCGATTTTTTTTGCGCCATGCAAGCAGTTATTGTTTGTTTACACATTGTATGTATCAGAATTGACATCTCCCAGTTAAATGTATACTGAGGAAATAAACTTGAGGCCCATAGAATAGAATAGAATAATCGGGCTCCATTTAGGCAGCGAGTGTTGTTGCTGCCTGAAGGTGGATGCTGCGGAAGTGCATTTGAGTACCTGTTACAGACGCCCATAGAATAGGGCATTGAAATTTGGTAATGTTGCTTGAGAAAAAAAATGTCCACCACATTTAATTCAATAACTCGATTTCGGTCGAAAGGCTATAACTCTGTATAGGCTTCATGTAATGAAATGCGTTTCTTAAGGTTTTTATTGGAAAATGTTTCCTCTATGAAACTCATACTTTGTTACCATTGGCTCTCACTTTATATTGTGTGGGAGCCCCACAAATATATAAATGCAGAGTATTTGCAGGGATAGTTTCATAGATCATTGCGAGGGGACATGTGAAGGGGGTGTTGGAATATTGTGGATAAAATTTGGTCATGCTTGCGACAAAGTCTCAGTGCTTGTCTATCATTGCTGCTTGTTGTATCATAGTGATTTCCTTACATTACCCAACATTTCAGGTAAGCATAATTTACACTCAAGTCAATTTTTGTACTTATATGTAATTCGAATTTTTTGCACCATGCACTTGTTGTTTGTTTACACAAGCAGGTATTAGAATTGACCTCTCCCATTTAAATGTATACTGAGGAAATATAATCGAGGCCCATAGATTAGGGCACTGAAATTCGGTTATGTTACTTGAGAACAAAATTTCCACCACATTTAATTCAATAACTCGATTTCGGTCGAAAAATCAAGTTACAATTTCCGGGCCAAAATGGACTAATATGCATGGGTAAAACTTTAGCTGGTTCATATTTTTCCTCATTACAACCTTTGGAAAAACAAACCATTGTACGATTAAATCCGTGCATGAAAAATATTTGGATTAAAAAATCTAAACTAAAAGTATTTGCCAAAGTATGTATACAAATTAGGCCTTACTAATCATAAAGGCCATAGAAGGCACCTTAAATAGCCCTAGAGAAGTCCTTCTCCAATAGACTTTAACAATAATCTGATTATGTACATGAACTGGATTGTCAGTGCTCGATCCCCATTGGTGATGTAGCCATTTCTGTCTCAGTACAATGCTTGACAAATGTTTACTGTAATATAATTACTAATTATACCTTGTTATTCTATTGTATGTTGTATAAATGATTTTGGCATAACATAGCACCGCTTTTTAATACTATTGATACTATTTCGACAATAACACTGGCAGAATTCTTAAATCTATTTTAAAAAACCCTCAGATGTAAAACAATAAAAACATGCTCTCAATTCCAAGAGTTTATTAACCCTATTTGAAGAGCCACGCAGGAATTGTGTTGGCTTGAGTTACATCACGACGCCGTCAAACCGTAGTATGTAATTCAGCTACAGAAGTGAAAAGTTGATGAACATGCACCGAATACGCTAATATTAGCATATTGTTGTAAAATATGTTAGTAGAGCAGCTGTAATTGAGTTTTACAACTTTGCAGCCTAAGATTATTATTATTGCAATAAAAATGTTCTCCAACCAATAATAATTTTATGATCCCGCAAAAGAATGATGAATATGACGAATAGCATTTTATCATTGTATTAAAAACGATTCAGCCAGCCTTCTTTTCACACGAAAAGTGATTGACCTGCAACTTCTGTCACCACGTGAACTTACTATCTAGGCCACAAAAATTTTCTAATAATTATTTTCACCGTAAATAATAGTAGTGGACGCATTTTTACACAATTGGAATTCCATAACATTGCAGCTCAATAAACAATCCATCTAAAAATATTTTCCTTATTATATTATAACCAAAGATGGATAACAATATTTTCCTTATTTTTAAAACTCTATCAGCTTTCTCCCGCCGAAATCCCGTAGGGTTACGATTTTCGAAAAAATATTTCGAACGCACTTTAGGGTCCAAAAAACATTTTGGCGCAATATTTCAACGTTAAAGTGGGGGCCACAACCCACAACACAGCCCAATTTTTGAGCCCCAGCGCCCGTATTCACTTTGATGACCTCTGGGGGTCAACGTGAAAAGTTTTTGGGGTCGTTCAAAAAAGCGTCACGGGGTATGTTTTTCATAAAGATTTCTCCCAATTTTCAGCGAAATCGGTCGAACCAATCCAGCGGTATCCCCTACCCTATAAAAACCGCACAGATTGTCCTCAGAGGTCAGTCTGTGCGGTGCATTCCGCGTAGGGTCAAATTGTTTGCGATAATATGTTTTTTGGACCCTAAAGTAGGTCACAAATATTTTTTCGAAAATTGTAACCCTGCGGGATTTCGGCGGGAGAAAGCTGATGGAGTTATAGATTCATCAAGCGCATTCATTGCGCTGACAGTGCAGGCCGAAATGCATCATCTCAAAACTGTCTAAATGCTTAAATGCACTGTGAAATCCTTCTGGACTTATGAAATTGGTTGGAAAAAATATTTTACTGCATATTTATCCATTCTCCCACACTGCAATACCAACTGTATCTATGCTATTTAATTTTCAAACACGCAGTGCAAAAGTGCGAAATGATAAATAACTAAAACCCAGCAGTTCTAAAGTTCTGAATGGTCTCTTTTACAATATGCCAATGTTGCTAATTTATTACATGCATAGTGCTATACTCCTGCAAAGTGGAAAATAAATTTTTGTTCTCCCTAACCTAGCCTATAGGTTGCCGTAGCTCCCAATTAGTAACAGCAAGGCTTATGATAGAGGTGCGACCCGGTAAGTTTTCAAACCCGTGCCCGGCAAAAACCCGGCCAGTGAAATTTCAACCCGACCCGACCCGCCGGCGGGCAAACTCTTACAGGCTCAGCCCGGTCCGGAATGTCAACTTAACTTTTTGGAAAGCCCGGAACCGCTCAAAACCTGCTATAATTTTTTCAATAAAACCCGAACCCGCTCGAAACACGCAATAATTTTTTGGTAAAACCCCAACAAGTTCGAAACCAGCTGTACTTATTTTGAAAGAACCCGAACCTATCCGAAATCCGCATTTTCCCGTATATCCCAAACCCGTTCAAAACACTGCACTGTAGAGATTTTCTCTACAGGAGTGAACTGCTAGTTTTGGCTTTGAGCTGAGGCGTAGTCATAAACCGTGTTACGAGCTAATTCCGCCGACGATAATCCCGATTACTTTAACTCCGCGGAATTTATTCCGCGGAAACAATTCCGACAAAAAATTACGTTTACTCCGTCGACTATAATCCCGCCAACGACAACACCGATCATTGTTTGAAGTTACTGAACAAAACCAAGACAACGCAGAAGTTTAAAACTACGATATCCACAGTATGTATACCTTAATATTGCCGCCCCCAAACTTGTTAATCACAATAACACTTATTCAACAAATTCTGTGTCTTACAAAGATTGGGGGACGTTTATGGTGG
>JAQFXU010003440.1:0-16205 GCA_034693705.1 Spatulosminthurus flaviceps | reverse complement strand
AGAATACGCGTTTTGAAAATGACTAATTTCCTAAAACGGGTTTCATCCTTCGAACCCGTTCCCAGTGGGACCACGGCTTACAGTAGTATTTCGTGAACCCGTTCCCAATCACTCCTGCACCCAAAAAATTGGGTTCGAAATTTTGACATACCCGTTCGGGACCCATTGATTGGGAACAGCGTAAGCTTGTACCCGAACCGTTCCCAAACCCGTTCCCGTACCCAAGACCCGGGTACTACCCGTACCCGTTGACTGCACTAGTTTCTCATTTGGGGATTTTAAGAAGCACCATTCAAAATCTTAGAAATTCGTTTTTGTCAATTTTACCTTTATTTTTACAATTTGCATTAAGTATTAATTGCGATTGTTTTTTCTCTTACAGTCCAGATGTCCCATGTCTGCCGTGACATGGATTGTTTGATTTTGTCTTTGGGTATAAAGTTCATTGGTTAGCTTGCATTCTTGAATAAAATCTTTTGGTATGAAACAGTTGAATGAAAATATTTCTACAGAAGCAAACTTAAATTCCGGTGGGAAAGTTCCTGGTACATACAAAAAATTCGAATGCCACATATTTAAGAAATAACTGCCTCATTCATGAGGATAAAGCAAAGAAAACACATGATGTTAGAATGTTGGAGCGATACAGTTAAATTTAAAGGGTAATTTATTTTGACCAATTGGTTTTACCAAAGAAAAGAGGAGACTAGACTACCTGAAACCATTTTCACACAACGGTTAAAACCAAAAGTTTTTACCCCAATTTAGTCGTGAACAAAATAATTTGTCCCAAATTTTCTTCCAGCACAATTTCTAACCAAATGCTCTGAAAACCGTATGCATTCGTTCCTTTAAAAGAATTTGGTGAAACGAGTCATTGAGTAAATTCACTAAACATTTAATGGTGAGCGGAGACAAAAACAACACCAATACACAACTTTTAGTTTTTACTGTCTTCCATTACTGCGTATACTCTTAAAGTCTTGTTGTTTACATGGAACTTACATGTAGAAACCTATGACGCCATGCGTAATTGAAGGTTCATTAAAGATTTTCCTCTCTCACACGGTCACACTACAAGAGATGAGAGATGATGTCATATCTTGCCCAAGCTCTTCATTGCGGTCCCACTTATTCCATGTGCTATTTAGAATGTAATACATGCATATATTTAAATCATTGCAAATAGTAAGATTTAGCATACAAGTATGTGAAAGACAAATTCTAGGTACGGCACAAGCCAGAGGCTTACAAACACTAAAACTAAACGATAACAATGCATTTGTCATTTTGCACTCTCCTTAGTTTCCACTCAAGTACAGCCCCTTCACATCTCTTTGCATATCAATTGATGATCACATAACACGGAGGTTGTAGCTCAATCAGTTATTAATGTTTCTTCACACATCACAGAGCATGACAACGTAAATCCAAACTACAGTGTGTACGCATGATGTACCCACACAATAACCCGCGAGTACCACTAATTCCTAAATCCATACTTACATAGTTTTTGCAGATTCCAACATCGCACTTTTAGAAAGGACAACATTTGCTAGATCCTATAAGCACCATCACCATAGATTAGACTTAGCCACTACAAACAGATCCAATCGTAAACATCTATTTACGTTGGTCCAAAAGTATTCCTCCTTCTATGTGGACTGGAGCTTGTGCTACAAGTAGTCAGAGCATGTAATGATGAATGATTGCTCGTAAATACAAATGTCCCATGACCTTTAATTAGTACTACCCAAAATTTGTTTACTACGAAGGAAAGAGAGTTTGGCATTAGAACTTTATCATAAGTGAATAAACTTGAAATTTATGAAGCCTAACTCGGGAAAAGCGATGAGATATGACTGGAATCCAGAAATATTCAAGTATTGTTTATTTCATTTAACGATTTAACAAGACACAGAGATGTTTTGGGGAATTAAAATTTCTTTTGGATGATGGAAGAAAGGTCCCTTTTAGATGATAGTGTTTTGGTTGGAAAGAGAAGTTTAGAGAAGGAAAATGTTGAATTTGCGCATGTTAAATTCAAGCTCCGTCGATGGAACATGTGCTTCTATTTAAAAATCCATGTTTTTGTCATCACTCGGAAGACTTCGCAGTGTTAACCTCCAGCTCATCTTCATCCTTTTATTCCTACGTGCACTCATTTAAGCGCTCCTCCGCAGGCTGACTGTATGGGAGCTGTTTGTAAGGAGAAGCGGTACTTTAGTAAGTAAATTTAACCATGAGATGAGATCAGTTCATGTATGTCTGCCACTGCCATACTATTTCTACACGCTGCCTCTGATGGCAAGCTATGATGTAGTGAAGGACTAACCAGGAAACGTTTAATATTGCAAGTTATGCACATGAGGTAAGAGCCTATGTACACTTGAACTCAGAAAGCTCCTTCTCCTCGTCTTCGTAGTAAGAGTAACTTGTTAAAAAAGAGGCATGAACAAGTACATGTATGTAGGATCCAAAAAAAGAATTTATCTCGCTTGCTTTTCTCCCAGCTTCAGTATCAGTTGAAACTCCTCCGTAGTTCTAGGAGACATTCTGCAAAAAAATTTGTTAACATTATCGTTTGGATTCGGCCTCAGTAATTTTTCTCATTATTTTAATCAGAAAGTCAATCACCATAAGGAATTAGTCCTGTACACATTCGTTTTCCTCCTCACATTTGCTACCACTATCGGATTGGTCACTGTAACTCTAAATTTTGTTCCTTCTCACCACTTTCTCTGCTCTACGTCTTCTTCCCCTTCTAAATCCATAAGCGTGTGGTTCAAAGCAACGCGATAAATTAGTAAGCCCCATTTTGTCACAACTCATTCTTTCATGCCATCCAGTTCTGTTAATTCCAGTTACTTCCTCTCATCTAATGTTAATAACAACGGTATTACAATCAATAGCCTCCGAGATTTTTTGGAAAACAGCCGCGGAGACCACATTTATTTCTGACGGGTGTGTATTACAGAAAAGGATTTCCGCCTCAGCTTTAAGGCGAAGAAAAGGAAAGCAAGATAAAATCCAGTGATTGGGACAGAATCCATTATACATTATAAGAGCGGTAGGTGCTGGCGAAAAGCCTACTAATTCCCTGGGTTTCCGCCTGTAAACTCAATGAACTCGCCCAATATACGAAACTCTAACCTTGCATTTTATGGTACCTTGGTCACTCATATTTTGACCCCTCAGTAATGCTATTTAATTTGTTATGATGCTTCCAGAACGATCCGAATCTACGATTCTCGAAGATACTACACATGCGACTCCAGTTTCCGGGATTGACGTGAGATTTTCACTTTTCACTACGGAACCAATAATTATTGCAGATTGACAGTAATAATTAAGTTTTTGTTAAAAATTACTCGACGACCCGAAAACATTTCCGTCTTTATTTTTGCTACTCTTTGTACTCAAGATCAGCCTTCAGTAAGTGTGAGTGATTCAAAGTGTGCTGGAAGGTGCAACTTTTTAATTTATCATGTAATAATACTAAAGTGCATGACTAATGTCAACTCTCATCTCTTGGACTTCCACAGGTTGGTGCTCGTGCGCTTGACATGAGAAATAATTGTGAAAGGTCTGCTTTGAGCCGGGTTTTCAAAGCACTGTCAATGGATTATTTATTTTGTGCTAAATCATAGTATGTAGTTGCTTTTTGTCATACTTGTCTGTGTAGACAATTTTCGTATGCACGGGACCAACACCAATAATTTTTATCGTTATTCGTAAAGAAAGCTACACTTAATGTAAAGATAATTCATTGAAGCTGTACAACTCTCACTTGTGTTTACCTTCAATTTGAATCAACACATATCGATCAGTTTTGTAACAATAATGTTGCCTTTGTAACATTTAAGCACTTTTTTCTCTTAACTATAACAAACTACACACTTATAATTGAAGAGCCCTAAGAAAACGCACCATGGAGCGACGAGATTCAAAGAAAGGTGGGAACAAGCAAAAGCAGAAAGATACAAAAGCAAAATCTGACGAAAGTGAAGGTGCAAATGGCCAGCCATCCTATCATCTTTTATCATTTATATAATATTTGAAAAACAACTCATTTATCCATTTACTCGATTTTCAAAAATTACAGACGAGCGTAAAAGGAAGTCTTCTGGCGTCTCGAGAAGCAAACCATGCCGGGAAATCTATCGACCACCCAGTAAGTCTTCTTTTCACAAAATTTCCTATGTAAGAATTCAAAATTTCGGATAAAATTGGGACGAAAATTGAATGAGTTATTTGTTTAAATTTTTTTGTATATTTCTCTTACTGTTTAATTTTTTGAATGTCTTCGGGTCGGAATACTTTCCGGAGTTCTGCGGAGGGGTTTATTTTGTACTACCAATTTGACAGATTAAAACTTGAGGAATAATTAAAGCAGACAAACTATGTAAATATGTTTCCAGGAACTGTCTCAAAAGAGGCAGTTCCTGGAGTTCTCATATTGTTGCGTGAGTTAATTTATTGAACTGATGAACACGAAACACAATTAGGTGTGAGGAAAGGGCGCGGAAATAATGGGTTAGAGAGCAATGTGGACTTCGTTGGGGTAGCTGGTGGCAGCAGTTCAAATCACGCACAATCTTCACCTTTACGAGGTTCAAGTCGACCGTTCAACGTTTACGCCAAGGAGTTTCAGTACTCTCCAAGAGGAAATCCTCTGGCTTACTCACGGTCACAGTCTATGGCTTACTACTCCAACGCTTCAACTGACTACTACCAAAACCCAATATTAGCTACTACAGGTTGCTATCCTCTTCAACAGTCAAAATCCTCCGGCAATGTCAACAACTTTTATCAACTATGGGCTCAGCAGCAGCAGCAAGCGCTTTCATCACAGCAGCCGCACGCACCTGTACAAATTGTTAAAAGACGCAACCAGAACTCACTGTCAGAGACAACTACCGGATCGCTCATTGAAAGCGATGAGAGTCAGTATTTCCGAATCCAACAGTCAAAATCCAGTGGTAACATACCAAACCGTGTGCAGCGGGCTAACAAAACCGTCCGATTTGATTGTGAAGAATCTACTCAGAACGACAACACACAGTTGCAAGCTGGCTCCACTCAAAGTCGAATTTTGAATATGCAACGGGAAATTGAGATGGCGGGGAAAAGTCTGGAGAACCTAAGGATAAATGGTGAGGCGAAATTTATTATGCATAATTTAATTAAACGGGGCTTAACGTATAATAATAAAATCAATTGTTTCAGGGAGAAATAAGAGTAATACTCAATGAATGCTATTGTTATGGCAGATAATTCACTTTAATTATAAATTACGGGGTTATCAAATGTTCAGGTCAGGCACCCAAGACTGCTTTCTGTGTCTTACCCAAGAAATACGATGAATCCTTCCCCCTAAAGAATCTGGACATTCAAGAGGGTTTTCAGAGCCCTGGAGCAGCAGTGAAATTTACTTCACCGCCCCAACTACAGAAAAGCTACACATTTTTTGGACTACCGAATTCTTTCAGCAGTTCACCCAGACTAGAACCTGCAAAAACAAACTCGATGATAAAAAGGTCCAAGAGCTACACACCTAGATCAAACTCAATGAATTCTTACCTTGTTGCATCTTCTTCCGGCTCGTTAGCAAGTATCTCAGCTGCTTCGGATTTTGACATAACAAAATGGCCGAAGGATATTCAAGAATCTATTACAACTGCTGTGATTGGAGCTGACAGGGTTCCTGCCAGACATCGCATCAACATGGTTGGATCGGTCTTCAGTACTCTGCTATGCAGGAATAGTAGTAGCGTCATTGAAGAAGAAACTATCAAAGAACAGGAAAAGAGCAATGGAACGGAAGAGAGTTCTGCTATTTCAAATTTGAATGAGTTGATTGCGTCAGCAGTGAACATCTTCCTTTATTTTATTCAGGTGAGAGTCTTTCACAGTGCTTGACAAATTAAAATTCTTACTTCAATTCATCTTTATTCCTACCGTCCTACCTACAGTTGCAATTGATTGGACTGGGAAACAATTTTAGGAAATCATACAAAGTCATTTCAGTCGTAAAAAGTCTTAGTTTCTGTCCTTACTCAGTCTTCTCAGTTCTCATCATCTTTTTCTATTCTACTTCGAGAATGGAAATAATTTCCAGAAACTCCAAAATTTAATTGCTCATGAAATATGAAATGTACTCGAGAATATTTTATGTCTCCACAGTAATCATGGATAAAAGTCCGTGGTTTAAAAAGGCAAATGAAATATATTGAATGGGAGAAATAGTTCCGATTAGACATCAAGTGGTAGGCCGTAGGTCTAATTCCAAATTATGTAATATTCTAATGTAACCTATTCTAACCAGTAATGCATAGATATGCATAGAACGCGTATACCAATAATTATTTTAACTTGTATTTTGCTATTAGCGAGAAAAGGATAGGACGGTGATGGAGACAGTTCTCAACACATGTTTCGCAACTTTTCAACAAATACAAAAAACTTCAGTGAAAACCTACGAACTCCTTCAAAATTCTGGGGATGAAATCAACGACGATGCCTTGAATTCAAACAACGAAAATAGCGGGAAGTTGGTTGTTTTTTTTCAATTTTTATCATCTTTGTATGGGAAGGTAAGACAATGCAAGTCTTGAAAAGACAATTATAATTGTTTAAATGAATAAATAAAATAGTAATTTAATTTCATGCTAAATATTTTCAAGTTCTCTGCAAAGTCTGCTGTTTGGGCAATAGTAAGTTGGGGAATTTAACTTTAATCATAGGTGAAAATAATTCGACTCCAGAAACCAGGGACGAAATCAATCGATGAGTTGAACAACGCAATCCTGTCTCTTCTTTGTGATTCCTGTTTGATGGCGTTAAAATTACCTTTGTTTCATACGTTTGAAATAGTAAGAAAGAGTGTGATTGTTGTCAAGATTATCGTATGAATTTCGTTGATGCTGTTCCTTGCGTTGAAGCGAAATATGTTACTTTGGACCTACAGATGGACCTCCTTTTCACCATAATGACGTCGATCGGAAGAGAAATGGAAGGAACATTTCCTCTGAAGATGAAGCAGATCCTTGCTGCTGTTAGAGATGCTCTGCTGGGGATTAAGCCTCATGTGGTCGGCTTGGATATTTCTTCACCTTGTGTCCAGAAAACTTTAATGCAGCTCATAGAGCTACATGCTGCTAACTGGCATTTACCAGCTTCTGCCGTACGGTACTACTACTCAAATCCGTCGTAATGATTTATCCGGACGTATGTACTTCTAATTGCTGGTACGGATGAAAGGAGTATAATATTGGAAAGTCCACTGTGTTTTAGCGTTGATGTAACCCTTTGAGCAAGTCTTTGTGGTTGATATCTAAAATCATACGAATTCTTTGCATCTCAAAACAGCATCAAATTTTGACTGACTCCAACAACTGAGCTCTTATTTTTAATTTCAGTTATTTAAATAACGATAGTTTGAGCGATCTTTTCATTTCCTTCCAGCTTCAAAACTTATTCATTATGAATCACTTGAGCTATCATAATTGTTATACTTTTAACAGTAAATACTCTTTGTTGCAGCTGTTGCCAAAGTTTGGCGCTCCAAAACGGAAATAAACAAGCAAACAATCTTTTTATTGTCTTATCTTCAGACTCTCGTTGGAGTGATTACAATCAGTACACACAAATATATTGTACAACTTTAATAACTGCGAATAATTTATGGCTTGGCATTAGATATCAGCCTCAGAACTTCCATCGTCCGGTAAATTAATTAATAGACCGCATCAACCTTTCGAAGTACCCATTGTTGATTCCTAGCATTGTGCTCACAAAACGTTTCTCCCACCGGATTTCCGAACCTGTGAGTTCAAAAAAAGCAGACATGCTTGAGATACAACCCACAAATATTAGTTAATTAGGGCTTTCCAGGTTGATAAGGTACACTTCTACAAGTTAATTCAGAGCCAATTAAACGATTAAATCCACAAAATAAGGTAAGGCCAAGACAGCCTAGTGTTCACATATGATAACATTGAACTTATACAAATTGTGACATGCTAGGCATTAAATACAGTTCTGGAAAATTTTGAATGATTGGCGAGTTACGATAAAAAAACTTTTCAAATCCAGCCTTCAAAATTAAAATCCCAGCAATATCAGTCCTAACGTTTAATTCCCGAACGGTGCATCAGTTTCAGTTTATTTTGCGTATCATTTGGACCAGGTTTGATGCCACGAAGTTTGGTTTTGATGGTTTTAGCGTAGCAAGTTTAAAATTTTCAATTCGGACCTAGGAGTGAAAGATAGGGTAAAATCCATTTTTATAATAAATACATCAATACCGAAAAAGAGGTTTTTGTTTTCCCCGGTTATGTAGGTATGAGTTCAATATTTTAAAAACTGAAACGCGGCATTTCAAAACTTGTTCATTTCTGTCAGGGTCAAATCGGCCCCATTGGCTCCCCATATAGTCTTAAAACCAAAAATGGATGTTTTTAATCATAATTCCACAACCACTGAACCTTTCCCAGAAATGTCACCCTGTTACTAAGTATTTTAAATAAATGTTTATCGTATTTTCACCCTAAAGCTGGTTTCACATAGCGCGAAAAATTAGTCACAAATGCGTAGCGACTTGTACTAAAAAGTAGCAATCTCGTTCATATTCGCATGGAACGCGACTGCGACTTGTTGCTCGGAAAATATCGCTTTCGCAGATTTCTGCAGTTCGTAGATATTATCGCTACTTTTCTCGCGATTTCTCACAAAAAATAATGTTAGGCGTTTTTCCTGAAGTCGCTCTCCTGGTACACTTTAGCGTCGCTCTACAGCTCGCACAGTAACACCAATACGAAGCCTCCTTAAACTGTCTTGGACTTACATAAATAGATGGCGGATTACATGTCAGATATGGTATTTCCGTTAGAAAGTAAATATCTTCGTGAATAGGGTGGGTGATTAAACACGTTTTATTTACAGGGAAGTATGTTACCCCCGTCTCGAAAAAGAAAAAAATGCTTTGGTACCCTCTGTTAACCAGGCAGATGTTTCCTCCTCGATGAGTGTGTCGGTAAATCATGTATTTGCCACCCATGCCGGGAAGAAAATGCCAAATATTTTTCACATTTCCTGGTGCCCTTGTGTAGGTCGTCACCGGATTAATTTTGTTCTTTTTTGGAATTACTTTGTAACCATTGACTCTGGGCGAATTATCTGTGGTGTATTGAGATATATGCCTTGTCACACACTCGAAAAACTCTTACAATGAAGAATCAGTTGACATTTTTGTGAAACTTACTGTGCTTCGTGACGGACCACTTTTGAGTTTCTGCATCAGTGGCGTCCTCCATGACAACCTGTGACAAAGCATCACCAGGTCTTTGAGGTTCTGTAGTTAGGGCCTATACAAAGCAGTGGAAGATAAAGTAGAATAATTAGAAAAAGCATCTCACAATAAACTTTTCTTGTCTTTGGGCGTCTGAATACCACATCTTTTTCTAATAGAGCTACACGAACTATAGGTCCTTACTGAATCATCCTCCGCACTTTCGATGTAGTACACTCCGTCATCAACTATTTGAGGTAGGATTTAAAAAAATATTACTGTCCATACAATTAACTTTATAACATAAATACTAAATGTAGAAATTCTAAGATTTTTTCACCATGAACTCCACGATAATCCCTTGTACAAGGACTGGCTGAGCTAGCAATGTCATCAAATTTTGCCGAGTACAAATCAAATTGGTTCGCATCACCAGGAAGCAAGTCAATGTACCTTCCGGTACAGTCCCCGTTGTCGTGGAGAGTAATACACTTTCCGTGATTGTCAACGGATGACACTCGATCGTTCCAACTCTGGTGAGTTGGGAATGGTGTACATCCTTCCACGGATAGCTGCAGAGCTTCCCCTGACAATTATCCAATTATTTTCCAATACTTACAAATTAATGGGAAAATGGAGGATTCACTATTTTTGCTTCATATACCAAACGGATGAATATGTACGGAAGTTAGTACCTTGTCGGCCAACGTGTTCGTAAATAACTAAGGTTTCACTAAGGACCAGCTCCACTCCCAAAAGTGCAAACAAAATATGTAGAAGCATTTTAAATACTCAATCAAATGAATTCAGTACCAAAATTCAAAACGGAAAGGTGGCGGGTTTCGGATGTTTGAATTGTTTGAATTGTTTACTACGTGGAAGCTGTAATACTCCGAGGCAAAGAAGAACAGACCTTTCGACCTCTCACTTGGCTAATTTCAAATCGCCGACTGTTTACGAAATACGCAAGGACGTTTGATTACATGGAGGAAAAGTGACTTTGACTTTCAAAACTTTTCATTAACATTGTTGCAGGGTTGCATGCCATGACATTTTCAGGTCAGTAGTGTAGCGCAGATGTGCTTAATTATTATAGCTTAAAAGGTAGTAAATAATAAAATTGCAGAAAATGTATTTTCTAAAGTTGTATAGGATGAGGACCATCGCCGATTTCGATTTGTGAACGCAACAACCTCATCCCATGTCATAGTGGAGTGTACATATATGATCAATCTTTTAGCAGTCATTATAACGGAGCATAAGGAATTCGAACAAGTCACGTTGGTTACTTTTCCTGCAAATTATAGGCTGCACTGCATCATTAACGTGATATACGGTCCACTAATTTTATGGCCATACCACAAAGCGAAAACAACTTCCATAACTTGTCTCTCTTTCACACAAGTCACTCGTCACTCACAATATTTATTCCAATCAAATGCATAGAGGAAGTTAGTACTTCACTCTGCATTCAGACACTTTTCAAACTTTTTTACCACCTATACAACATCATTCATAATCTTCACGTTTTGTCAACCATCAACTTCCCAGTCTGTCGTAGCCCTAGAAACGACACAATGAACTCTTCATAAGCTCACGCTCACATCCTAAATCAATCATTTACAAAAACAATGATGGGCTACGTAAATAACAAAATAACGTACTTACACTATACTGACTACACTGACTACATTTACATTTTTCATGCACTCTCGTTCGGTGCCCCGGCGAAAATAGAACATTTGAGTCTGATCACACCAGCGTCCACATTATATGTAGCTATGTATACACATTCTTCCAACCGATACCTTTTTGAAACATGGTAAACTCTCAAATAATTAAAGATATTACTTGAGAGACTTGTTTCTACACATTATATAGACAAATATTACCTGTGTTATATTTTTCCTTTTCCTCGTAGCAGTCGTAGTAGTTCATTCTATATAGTTAAATACATTTACTTGTCTGGTAACAAGTAACGTGTTGAACAAGCAAAATAAGCTATGCATGGGTTGTCTTCATTATTCTTGGATATTTAACGTATTTCTTGTGTCACACCCATAATTATGAATTGAAGTTTTGAAACCCATCCTTGATGGGCCATCAAGAAAACCTTGTAAGCTATGCAGAATGACCAAAATTGGGGTTCATAAATTTTTTGAAATCCGAACATGAACATGTGGTAGGTTCGGGGAAAGGTAAGACATTACAATAACAATGGTGAAAATAGTAAGGTTTCAATCCATTGAAAATATTAAACCCATTGTATCGGTGTACCAGATGAGAAATGTCATTTATAATTATTATGGACGTAAAAATCCCTACCAAATATTTTCCTACATCATTATTAAAAAAATGTGCAAATAATATCATGAATCATTACCATATGCTTTTATGTATATAAAAAGTTGGACATGAAAATTTTTACAGGAAAATCATGGAAATCCAAGATATCCATGTATACACCGATTTCCAAGCAACCCCGAATGTTCCCACTACTTTAATTTTAATTTCTACCCCAAATTGGAGAATTATGAATGGATGCCGCCCTACGCGACAGCATCAAATTATCGCCGAGCGATGATTTTTGGACTCAAGGCTGTATCTCGAGAACCGCTGGGGCGAATTGAGTCATTTTTGCACTAATACGATTAGGAACAAGTTTGTCAGTGCAGGTTTTCACCATTTTTGGAAATTCTAAAAATTAGCCGAGATAAAGGGGCAAAGGTAGTGAAAAATACGACTGAAGGCTGTATCTCGAAAACCAATGGGGCGATTTGAGTCATTGTTGAACTAATACGTTTAGGAACATGTTTGTCAGAGCAGGTTTTCGCCGTTTTTGGAAATTGTAAAAATTAGCCGAGATTATAGGGCCAAAGTTGAAAAAACAGGTGGAAATAGGTATTTAAGGCCGTAACTAGAGAACCAATGGGGGGATTTGAGTCATTGTTGAACTAATTCGTTTCGGAACAAGTTTATCAGTGCAGGTTTTCGCCGTTTTTGGAAATTCTAAAAATTCGCCCCAGCGGTTCTCGAGATACAGCCTTGAGTCCAAAAATTGACGTTTTTTGTCATTATTCCGCAATGGCTTAACTTATTACAAAACTTCCAGCGCAGTTCTGTATTATATCCGGTACACGGTACTATTGCTGAAAATGAAAACAATTGGAGACTATGATGTTTTGGGCTTACACATTCCTGCTTGTGGATTTACTCATAGTTTGATAACAGTCCTTTATAAAAAAAGCATCCCCCAAATAGTTGACACTATTGATTGCTTTATTTATACCTACGCCAGGTAATTATGAATGGCTATGTAGTCGGCTTTCCCAACGTATAGGTGAGCGGCTCATATGAAATTACCCATGCTTTTGAGACAGGATTGTGTTTACATAAATGCACCCAGACATTTTATTACCATTGCTGACAAGACTCTGATGTCGGGATGCTTGTTTTTTTCTACTCTTAAAGATTCATTTTCATTGAAACTCACTAATTTTGAGACAAATATTTGCTTACTGTATCATTAATGTATACATTTCAAGTTACTTAAGTGCACTCAACAACTCTGGAGCCTGAGGAGTTTCACGGACACGCACGAATCCCATCATCTAAATCTCACATGAGGCAATTCAAAGAGCATAATATGAGTCATGCGTCAAGGCGATTCCCCTCCTTCTCTCCTAATTATTCCACCTTTGCTTCAAATTAACGGGGGCTTTATGTTCCGATTCATAGCCGGAGATCTGGCAGAATATTTGATGATATCCTTTATTCGCTAGCTTACTTTTCCTTGTTCAACCCATCCTTGAGAGCCCTTTCCTCACAAAGGCTTGTCGCGTATCTAATAATAAGCAGTCAATTTTAAGAACAATTGAAAAAAATCCCTCTCCAATTGAACCGTCTGTGGTGCACACTTCTTCGAGATCCCCACACATGATTCCTGTAACGTTGGTGTAAGCTTCGAGCTGCACAGGCAACGGCGGATCTACATTTTGATTGAAGTCAAATGTGTGTACAGTAAAAACTCTTTAAGACGGTCTCTCATGGAGATCAGTATTTTGGCCGTCTTATCGTTTGACCGTCTTACCGATAAACCGGTCCAGACTCTCTTACGTGTAAATACATAACAGTCATTGAAAAAAAGACTCCAAACGCTAATAAAATATACCCCTGTAGGTACGACTGTACACGGAATCCTAATGATATCAATAGGACTAGGTCATTCGTTTAAAAATCGTATGCAATCTCCGGTATTACGTTGACCATTTTAACTGCAAGAGGGTGCGCTTGTCCATTGTTGAAAGTATGACCGTCTTATGCACATGCATTTGTGTAGGCGGGTGTGCTACAGGGACCGCTAAATCATACCGTCTTATCGAAAAACCGTCTTAAGGGGGGTCTCCTTAATGTTATGTATAGGAGGTTTTGCCGGGACTGTGTAATTTGACCGTAATAAAGGAAAGACCGTCTTAAGCGGGGGCCGTCTTAGAGAGTTTTTACTGTATTTAAATATGTATCTAATTTGCAATTAAAGTGGACAATGTTTTAATTCAAATAAACCATGCAGTGGCTGGGAGCTCTTGTAGTTTCCCTCCAGGTGTTTCTTTTCTTATAAAGAGAAGATCAAAAATGATAAAAACCACTGAGGATGATAGCTTTTCATTTTGACCGTGATGACGTGATGCTGATATGCGGACTGGGGTTTCTCATTTCCTAAGATAACGCTTCTCTCTCCTCAGTCAATAAACTCCTCCCATTGCATTGCTCTCATCATTTCTCCTTCGGTGCTTGTTAACATAATTTCTACACAATTATCCACATGCAGTGAGTTGTATGTACCTATAAAAGCATATGAGCTGAACGCTCAACGTAATATTGCAATAGTTCTTTTAAATAAACTTCATCACTTGCTTTTGTTTGAGCTTGTCGTAACTGCTCGAATCACTGATTTTAATCCCCTTCTTAAGTAAGTTAGTGACCCACATGATCTGAGGAGCAGATGGTAAAGTTTGTAAAAAGTGATATGTTGCGAAAAATATCTGTAAATTCAAAGTCCTTTTGCCTTGCTGTGGGAATATAAAAATCATTATTTTAAGATCAGTGTAAGCCTCACTCCCGCATCCCGATGCGATGTACGTAAAAAGAGAGCGTAAATTCCTTGATAATAATTTAATTTACACCCAACCCACAAAAGGAAGCTCATTTTTGTTGAAATGCACAAGTTGAGGCTTGAGGCACCGCACCGTAGCGTTTAAGAGCGTGAGCGTAGGATTGAAATGTTGGCTCCGTTCTTCTGATTTAAAAATAAATGACGGTTCACGAAACCTAAAACAATATTTCCCTTCTCTCACATTTTACTGCGTGTACTCACAACTTAAAGTTGCTACTTTATCTGGGGCACAGATTTTTTAGACTTTTCCTGTTTTCCTTCTGCTTAAGTCCCATCTTCATACCTCCGTACAAGTGTTATCCTCATCTATTGTGTACTGGATCCATATTTACATTTTTCAAAAGGCCGTCATCGTTGCTTCTTCAATCAAGGCACGAGTATTATTTTTAGAAATTCAATCAGAAACAGGACCTAAGGCCCAATGAGTGTAGACAAAGATTCAAGTGGGAAAGACATGGTGAAAATCTATGGGAATTCATCATTGTCAGATCGAATTAACTCTTTCCAGCAAAAATCTAGCAAGTCTGGAGTATTGGGAAAGGAATTACCAAAATCAACGGAGCAATTTGGCATTCTTGGAATTAGCAAGGATGATCCAAGGTTAGTTTTATTTACCATCCTCTAAACTTGGAAATTAAAGCACGACGTGCACTTCAGAAGAAAATGCTTAAAGACTCTAGCTTGCACATGCATCCAATTTCTACCAAAAAATCCAATTGATTGAGCAGAGTCTCCTGTCCTTCTCCACAGAACTCTGTTGAATCAAGTGATTTTTCAGTGTAAACGGAATGTTGGCGCAATGCGATTTGTTTTTTACAATGTCACGTTATGGATACCACGAGGGAAGAAGTGTTCTCAGAAAAGCAGTCAATGTAATTGCTCCAAGGCTACAACTGAACGAGTAGAATTTCCTGCATGGGCTTAACTGTCATTTGAGTATTTCTGCTCTCATTTTTTTCCAATTGTGTTTATGTGTTTGTACTTTGAGCATCATGAAGATTATTAGCTGAAGTCCAAAGGATACTAACTCTGAGGATGTAAAAGTGGAAAAAGTTGCTCGGCAGCCCACTTATAGTTTCTCTGAATAATTATGCTACTTACTCCCACAGCAGCTCATATGGTCAGAAAATGGTCCCTCTTAAAATGTTCCTTTTAGAAAGTGAAACTTTTAGAAAGTGAAAATTTCCTATAGAAAACATCACGCCAACCTTTCGTCAGTCTGTCCTTAAAGGAATATTGTAAGCAATGTACTTTTCTAGCTCCAAAGTGACCCGACCCGACTTCCTAATAATTGATAAAGTTCAGTAACTCACATATGTGATGCAAAGCTTGAAGATAATTGGGGGTTCGCATAGCTCTCCTAATGTTGTCAACCACTATTTCTCCTTGATTGGTTGAAAATATTTAACAGGTTTTCAGCCGTACGTGGGCTCGTGTATATGCTTGTACTAACAAGAAACATTATTTGAATTATTTTCAGTAGTATTTTTACACTTTAATTTTCTTGGATGGATACATTTTTTTGAGAGAATTTAATAATTTTATTATTGTTATTATTATTTAGGGTGTACTCACATAGAACATTTTCCGTCCGTAAAAGTAAGTTTTTTTACGGTACGGACGAAACCACTCACATAGAAACCGTTGGTTACCATTGAAAGTTATAAGCATTACGAGATAGGTTTCTTCCGTTTTACGGAAGAAAATATTTACGGACGGGTTCTATGTGAGTACACCCTT